>ML248406.1:0-33915 GCA_005239495.1 Nicotiana undulata | reverse complement strand
CCCCTCTCCCCCCCCTTTTATTTTTGGTATTGTGCTCTCCAGCTTAGAGATCACCCACCACTTTAAAACTCACCCAATATAACCTTCAACACTTGGCTCTTCAATAGCCTCTCTGATAAGGACCTTACAAACAGGACTTGTACTGAGCAGACACATGGCAAAAGCAAAAGATATCAAAAATCACATTTCCCATCCCAACACATGGGCAAAGTCTATTTGCTTATTTATGTCAACAAAAAGCCAAAATAAAGGATACTAAAAAAATGAATGATTCAAAGTTCAAATCAATTTTTGTGAATTCCAATTCTTGCAAATTGAAATGGTACAAAATGCTAGCTGTAAAGGTACTCAAAATTAAGAATACCTTTAGTAATAAAAAGTAAATTATAGTAAGTACTAATTAGTAGGGTGAAAAATGGAGATCTCTTTCATCCCCTATATGTTGGTTTTTTTTTGTTTGTTTGTTGAGGATGAGCAACAATCTTGGATAAGATTGATGAAATCATTTGAGATATGCAAATCAGCAACAGCTATTTTGTTTCTGCTGCTCAGTGCCTTTAGGTTGAAGTGGTAGATTCTTTCCAAAATCTTGCTGGTAGTCCACCCACTGGAACTGGAAATGGTCCATATTGAATTCCACTATTAGGTCCTTCCACTTCCCACCTATAAATAACAATAAAAATCACAAATAAAACGGATTAGTCAATTAACTACGTTTTTAATTCCCTGGGTATGAAGTCGCCTTTGTTAGGGAATGCTTTACCCCCAATATGGGATATCCCGGCGCGAATCCGGATTTGGTCGGACCCCAATATGAGTACCGGACACCGGATGGGAAACCAAAAAAAGAATTCGTTTCAATTCCATTAAGTTTAGCATAATAGCATGCTTCATTATAGAATAACGTGATAGCCGTAACAACATCATAATGTAATGAATGTCTAGATCATGACATTGGCATCTCATATATAGCATGTTCGTCGTGAGTAAGAGGGTGTTTGGATTCACTTTTAAGCTAGTCAAAACAGATTTGAGTTATTTTTAGTTTTTTGAAGTGTTTTGCAAAGTCAAAAAGTGCTTAAAATGATTTAAAAACTGCTTAAAACAAGTCAAAAGCAGTAAGTTAGACAACCCCAACTTATTGGCTGCAAAACCATTTTTTAAAGTTAATTCAAACAGGCTCTAAGACGGTAAGAGGGTGGTTACAGATCAGCTCTGAACTCTTTTATTAGAAATTATCGAGCATGGTGACGTGTCGGTTTAGAAATCACTTTAAACTTGATTAGTCCAAAATCTTAAACACAGTTTAATTTATGTTTAATGAAGTTTGTTACTTTTTGAGGCAACACCAGTAAGTGTACTAAACGTTGTTTTACACATTATATGACACGTTATCCATTATTAACTCATTAAAAAACATGATTTAACATGTCATGATCTTATATGTATTGGAAGGATTATTTTAAAAAAAAACATACCTGAGTTTAGTGACGAGATGATGAGTCATAATTAGAATTTCCAGCTTGGCAAGTTCGTTCCCTGGACAAGCGTGTACTCCACTGCCAAATGGCATAAATGTATTGGGTTTTTGCACATTCTGCAAATAAATATGAATAATTAATTTGTCATTAATTTTTTTAAACTAGTAAAGTGATGGGGTAGGTAAAGAAAATTATTAAGAAGTAGTACACTTAATATAAAGGGTCGAGTGGTACCTCAAATCTTGTAGGATCAAATTTTTGTGGATCAGGGAAAAACTCTGGGTTGTGATGAATATTCCTGAACAAAGGCATTACTTTCCATCCTTTTGGAATTAGGTACCCTACACCCATATTTTCAAATTCATTCAATTCATTTTAAAGACGGAGTTAAAATTTAAAAATTATGAGTGAAAACTCAGCTAGTTTCAAATATTAGATTCATAATTAAATATTTATATATACTTAATGAATTTTTTAATACAAATGAAGGTCTAAGCAAAAGTTACGGTTTGTCCAAACCGTAGCTAATACATAGGCGTATCCAGGTTGGAGGATATGAGTTCACGTGAACCCATACTCCTCTTCCTAAACCATATATAACAATGTTATATTTCTCCAAAATTACTTAAATATACCATGCTCAGAGACTATTATGGTGTAATTATTATTGGATGCGCCTCTACAAGTGAAATTGGCAGCTCAAATCATACTCTAAACGGTCTTATTTTTAGTATGGGAGTATAGATACGTATGTGAAAATTACTAAAATTTCAAAAAGAATATAATTTCGAACCTATAATTTCAAAAATACAGTAATTTCATAGTAATAGACTAAAATTAAACCCGTCAAAATTCATCTTTTCAACAGTGAATCCATTCACTAGTAATCCTGGATCTGCCTATGAACTAATAGTATGGTTCCTTTAAATCTATCAAACTGATACAAAGGTCAGCCATTTTTTGAAGACCACGTCATTTATTACTTCCTTCGGTCTATTTATGTATCACTTTTTGAAATGGCTGTCAGACTCAGTTCATTTTAGATACCGGATGCATAATTAAATATTTATATTTATTAAATTTTTTAATATAAATATTGAGTCTAAACAAAAGTTAGGATTTGTCTGAATTGTAACTAATATTGTGGTTTCGTCCCTGATTTCTTTTAAATCTATCAAACTTATCATTTTAGTAAAAAAGAAATGGTCAAAAATATTTGTTACTTTGAACTATCAAGAAGACATTAATTATTTTTGTCCATTTCCGCTCATACTACATTAGATATATAAGTGTAAGATAGCCAACTAAATTCTTATATGATTAATGTTATAAAATAATTTTTTTTTAATGAGTATGCCAAAACCTCAAACAACAAATGAAAAAGATATAAGGAATTAAATTTTTTCCCCATTGGCTTACCTTTGTATTCTACATCAGCCACAGCTTCTCTAAATGTGAAAGATATAATGCTAGCTAGTCTCAATGTCTCCAAAACAACCTATACAAGACACATTGTAAAGAAGTTAATGTTAAAATTATTTTAAGTCCTTCAATTATTTTTTTAAAAGAAAATCTTAGTCAATATTGTCTCTCAAGTAAAACTGTTACTACTATATACCTTGTTAGTGATGGGCATCTTTCTTGTTTGTGTCCATGTCAACCCATGATTTTCTTGTTCATTTGACTGGTAGATTGCTTTCTGTTCAGCCTGCAATAATTACAGACATTATTAATGCCCAAACATCACAATGTCTTCGGGCTGCCATTCATTCTACGGATCCTACGTGAATACGAGATGTTTTAATGGATCGGACTGTTTTTCTACGAGGGCTAAAAAGATGTGAAAGGAATCTTGTAGATCATGTACCTTGACATTCTCAAGAAGCTTAGGATTATCATGAAGATACTTTAAAACCCAAGTCAAAACACTTGCTGTAGTGTCTTGTGCTGCAAAAAGAACTCCTATAATATTATCAGCAATTTGATCTTCATTTAATACCAATCCTTTCTCATCTTTGGCATTCAAGAAACAATTCAACAACCCTTTCTCTATTAGCTTCTTCTCCTTCCTTTCAATTATGATTTCACTTAGAATTTTTCCAAGTTTCTTTCTTGCCTTCACACATAAAAACATTATCGTCAGTTTCAGTCCCACTGTGAAAACCTACAAAATTTACTAAAATGACACTTACTTGAAGGGACTTTCTATAAGGACTTCCTGGTAAATTTGTAGGGAAAGAATTGTAACCCTTATCAACTATGCTATAATTCTTCTTCAATTGATCTTTAAGATGAGCATCCAAATGTCCAAATATAGCAAGTATACCTACTTCGAACGAATACTGACACGAAAATAAATAAATAAATATCATTCGTTTATATGACTGTCAGTGTATATAAGTAAAATCCGATATAGTAAAACCAACCTTTTTCATTTCATGATAAGTGCTAACAACATGTCCACCTGCCCAAGAGTTTAATGCAGAAATTGCTAACATTTCGATATAAGGGATTTGGTTACGAATGGCTTCTGGATTTAAAGATGTCTGAACAAGTTTTCTGATATGGATATGGTAGTTTCCTTGATGAAAAAATAACGCAGATTGACCAATTAAAGTCTCTTTGCTTTTGGGATAAGTTGGCTTGAATAAATTAGCTTGGTTCACTAGTACAAATCTAGCAGCTTCTGGACTTGCCAACATGACACAAGGACAACCTAGTATTTTTGTCTTAAAAATTTCACCATACCTGGAAAAAAAAACATTTTACAACCATTAATGTTAATATTACACCGACATACGAAAAATAAGAATTAATCTTAATAGCCGTCCACTCAATCACTTAAAATAAAAATAGCAACAACGAGCGAAAATGGTACCTTCTTTGCCTGTTAATGAAGAAGATATTAGGGTCTTGAGAATAAAGTTGAAGAGTTTCTCCTATATAAGGCCACCCCATTGATCCAGGTGGAAGCTTATAAGCTTTCATTTGAGGTGATGATTTCTTATTTTTTGTTATGACAAAACAAAAATATAAGAAGATAGTAAGAAGAAATATAGAGATATAGAAAAATAAGTCAAAATTAGTCATCTTCCTTTTTGTTATAGAGCTTTCTAATTGTTATAGGAGAATGCTAACATATAGTGAATGGGGTAGTGATTTTTTTTTTTTGATGTAGCAGAGTGGAGATGATGCTTCTTTATATAGGAATGAGATGGGGTAGAAAGAGACGTTAAATAGGAGAATAGTTGTAAAAAAAAAGTTTATGTTCAAAGATTACTATAACCTTGTCTTGATTATGTGATTTCACATTTGTTGAAACATTAAATTTAAGTTAACTAAATTAGATAAGTTTATTTGATTTTTTTTATTATTGTATCCTCACCAAGCATATCGCATTTATACTATCACTAATCTACAGTCAGACCTCTTTATAACGACATTCTTATATAACAACACTTCACTATAAAAGTCAAGTCCATTTTCGACTTATGTTATAATATATGTTTTCTATAACAACACTCCGCTATAACATCCAAAAATATTTAGAACAAACGAGGCTGTTATAGAGAGGTTTGACTGTATAATGAAATACATTATTATATATTTCCTTATTTAAAAAGTAGGTGGTTCAAGCATATTACACATGCTTTAGATTACACTTAATTAGTCCTTATCTGAATGAAATAAACTGTAAGTGATTACAAACATATTAATACACTTAATTTTGAATTGCACTTAGTCCTTATCTAAATGAAATAAAATGTAAGTGGTTACAAACATATTAATATACTTACTCTAGATTAAGCTTAACAAACTTAATACTGTTAATAATCTAATTAGAAGCATATATATAATGGCACATACTTTGATTAGTGCATTACCGGATTAAATCGAAAAACCAAACTGGATCAATTTCTTTTGTTATTTGGTTTACATTTCAATTATTGGTTTGGCTTCGAACTAAATATTTAAAAGTTTTCGTTCCTTAGTTTGGTTTTGAATTTAAAAAGTAAAAACCGAAAAATCATTTTTAATTTTTTTTATATAAAACATATTTGATTCTTGGTATACGATCGATAAAGAAATTGACCAACATTGCAATAATAACAAAATTTTGTTTTGATTTTGGTATTACAATCAAACTTCTCTATAACAGCGTCGTTTGTTCTGTAATATTTTGGCTTTTATAACGAATGGTTGTTATACACTTATAACAATATTTGACGTCTAAATATTTTTTGACTGTTATGGATAAAACTTATCAAAAAATTAATTATTATTCTTTTTTAATGTTACATTTATAAGATAAGAAAGTTCTTCAAAGTTAAAATCTCAGAATATATGCATTTCACTAGGTATATATTGGAAAAAGCTACTAATACATTATTAATAGACTCATTAACTAAAAGTACAAAGATATAAACTCTAAGGCACACATTTAAAGCTATTAGAAAAATAAATTCCATCAAGATTGATGGAAGAACTTTATAATTGTTGTTGGTTCGTAGATTTCATTCTTACTATTGATATAAGCTTGAATTGATAAAGATCCGTGTCAAAATTCTCAGCAAGATATCTAATGAAAAATATATCATGTGCATATCTTTAAATCTTGTGTCTTATGCAAGATAGAAACTTGTTCAATGGAAAAGATTTTGTGCATATTTTCATAATTGATATTAGTAATCTTAAAGATTCTATATAGCTGTTATAGAGGGATAATTTTACAAAGAGCGTTCTACTATAAATATGGTTGTTGCAGTTATAGGTAAAAAGTTGTTATAGAAATGTAAAATATACTTAAAAAATCGGTTCTAAGAAAAAATTGACTTTTATAGTGAATGACTAGTATATAAGAATGCTGTAATTTGCAAGTTTATTCTCGTTGATTCTTTGCATTATGCTTTTATAAGAGACATAAGCCTCATTTGTTTGCACTTAATGGAGGTCTGAATCTTGATCATTCAGATCTCAGACATTAAGTGTGTTTGTTTTTAAAGTCTGAATCTTAATTATTCAGATCTTAATCATTAAGTGTGTTTATTTTTTACTTCACAACCACTTAATGGGTCCAAATAGGTCTCTATGATTAAGATCTATAATAGAGACTTAATTACATTAAGGCCTCATTTATTTATTTTAAGATTAACACGTCTGAATCTGAATACACATCTGAATATCAAGATGTGTATTAAGATTAAGATATCTGAATCTGAATACACATCTAAATATATTAAGATGTGTATTAAGATCTGAATAGAAATAATTAAGACTGTTTGATTTTTAACATCTGAATATATAAAATTTATCATTATTGGAAAATTAATATACATAAAATTCAAATGAAATACTAACTAATCTAATATTCTATCAATAAAATATATAGTTTTTTAAAATATGATAGTTGGTGGTGGTGATGGCTAATGGATAAACGTCGACTAGAGGCGGTGGTTGGTGGTAGTTTTGATTGACGATGGCGGTTCATGCTAGTAGCTAGTAGTGATTGGTAGTGGTGACGATTATGATTGAGGATGGTGGTGGTGGGTGGTGATAGTTAATAATGGTGGGTGATGGTAGTAGTTGTGACTGAGAAAGGTGGTGGGTGGGTGGTGGTAGGTTATAATGATAGTCAGTGTCGGTGGTAGGTTATAATGATAGTCAGTGTCGGTTGTGGTTGTTGATGAGGTGGTCAGTTGTGGTAGTTGAGGTGGATGAATGTTGATTGTGGGTGAGAATGATATATGATGGTCGGAGTTGTGGGATAGTGGGTGGTGATGGTCTATAATGGTGGCGGCTATGATTGAGGATGATGGTGGTATGGTGGTGGTGGATGTGGTGGTGGTGGTGGTGGTGGGGGTGGTAGTGGTGATTGAGTATGGTGGTGGTGGCGGCATGGTGGTAGTTGATAATGGCAAGTGGTGGCGGTAGCTAACAATGAATATGTGATAGTATCTTAATGAAATTAAGTATCTGTTATAGATATTAATCATACAGACTTATTCAGACATATTAAGTGGTTGTGAATTAAAAAAAATAAACACACTTAATGATCAAGATTTGAATAATTAATGTCTGAGATCTGAATGATTAAGATTCAGACCTCCATTAAGTGCAAACAAATGAGGCTAAGATGGTATCACATATTCATTATTAACTGTCGCCACCGCCTACCATTATCAACTACCACCACCACCACTACCGTTGCCGCCACCACGCCACCATCATCCTCAATCATAGCCGCCACCATTATCGACCATCACCACCACTCCGACCATCAGCAACCACAGTCGATACTGCCTAGAACTTACCACCGCCTACCCACCACCTTGATCAGTCACAACTACTATCACCACCCGCCATTATAAACTATCACCACCCACTACCACCATCCTCAATCATAATCGGCACCACTACCAATCACTATTGGCTACTAGCATGAGCCACCTTCATCAACCAAAACTACCACCAACCACCGCCTCTATCACTCGTTAGCCATCACCACTACCAACTATCATATTTTTAAAAACTATATATTTTATTGATAGACTATTAGATTAGTTGGTATTTCATTTCAATTTGATGTTTATTAATTTTCAAACAAAGATAAATTTTATATATTCATATGTTAAAAATCAAACAGTCTTAACTATTTCTATTCAGATCTTGATACACATCTTAATATATTCAGGTGTGTATTCAGATTCAGATGTCTTAATCTTAATACACATCTTGATATTTAGATATGTATTTAATTTGAGACATCTTAATCTTAAAAAAAAAAACATGAGGCCTAAAAGTGTTTGATCATTTCATCAAATATGTATTATTAGCTTATCTGTAGAGACGGATGATCATTATTCAATCATGTTATTGAATTTAGAAAATTCTTTTTTAAGAGATTTGACATAACTACTCCTCCATAGTGCTCATTCTTTTCTTTGTCATTAATTTAAATATGTTATTCATAGTTTAGATTTCCTTTTTTCGTTTATTATTTGTAGATACAGTGAATAGTTACCTCGGTTGAACCTAATGTACTTTCAATAGTGATTTCTCTACTATACCACACTGTGGAATCAAAAGCTTATGTTCATCTTTTACATGATTTCAGTTTCATCGTCGCTGCCATGGACCACCCACCGGTTAGGCACATTTACCATGAAGACAACAAAGTGGCGCACACTCTAGTAAACTATGGGAGTATTTGGGCCTCGCATAACTACCCTGAGCATGAAGACTTATTTTGGAATGAACCATCTTTATTTGGTTCTTTAATATTTTGCAGAGATTATTTTGGGACCGAATCGTTAAGATCAGTTCCACGTTATAATAACTTTACTTAAACTTTCAATAAAAGTTATTTAATTCACCCCAAAAAAAAGATTATGAAGGTGGTTCTTAAATACTTGATGCCACATCCCTCAATGTATAAGAATAAACTTGCACATTTACATTGTAAATTTGGATTTGCTCCCTTTCACTTTAAACCCCTTTTCTTGGGTCGTTTATAATGAATAAGAGAATGGAGGAATTGGTGCAAAGAGAGTAGGAACGGTTATATTTCGTAAACTTCTATATTCTAAACTGGGGTGTACAAATAAAACTGACAAATCGCATTAAACCCGATAATTCGAGTTAAACCGAGAAAAAGAACTTGACTATGGTTTTGTTTAATTTGGTTTGGTGTTGGAAAAAAAAAACCGGAGCATGTTTTGTTTGGTTTTAACTAAAAAAAGTCAAACTGAAACCAAACCAACCTGGCATTTTATGTATAGAAGTTTTAAATATATTTAATACATAAAAATACTATATTACTTATCGTAGTGTATTTTATAAATATTTTTAAGCTTTTATTTTATTTTATAGTTTTATCTTTTAACGTATTATTTCAAACTTGAGCTATGAAGTTTAAATTATGAAACGACGTGTAACAACCATCCAAACAAGCTGTTAGTGGTTAGCCATGTAATTAACAATACTTATTAGTCGTAATTTTAAATTATGTTTGTTTTCATTATGGCTTATTAATAGTATTTATTTTATATAATTTATTATCTTTATTGTTGAATATTTTAGTACAATGCCATGACTCATTTCATATTTATGTCATTTTATTGAAAAAGTTTCATGTCTTACTAGGATTAAAGAAATATTTGGAGGACAAAGTTTACATTTTGTGCTATGAAGACTTTATGAAAATAAATAGAAAAAACTAAAAAAAAACAGAAAACCGAGTTAAAAAATCTGACTTTTATTGGCTTGGTTTGGTATTTAGATTTAATATCCCCATAATATTAGTTTGTTTTGGTAACTAGAAAATCCGAACCAACCCGACCCGTTCACTGTTCCCCGTCGTTTTATAATGTATCGTATTGTACTGTATTGTATTGTACCGTTTTGTTTTACGAATACAATATTTGGATAGATTGTATTGTTTGTTGTTGTTAAATAGCATTTTGCTGTTTGGTTTGACTGTATCGTATTGTACTGTACTGAAAGTTTACTAAAATACTCTCAATTATTTTAACTATTAAATTTATCAAGAATTACGCATAAAAATTATTTAAGAAACCCATTTCTACTAATTTATCACTAATATGTCTTATATATAAATTAAGCAATTAAATTCATGCAAATTCTATCGAAATTAGTTGAACAAGTTAATAATATTAAAAACAATAACAAATACACTATATTCATAATTAGATCATAATAATAATAAAAAATTAAAAAAATATTAAGTAGACTCCATTCAGACAAAAGTAAAATAAAAACATGAAGAGTATGGAGAAGCGGCAGAAGAACAAACGAGTTTTTCACGTATGTAGGTTATTATATTGGTTATATTTGGGATGTTGTCTTTGAGAATTTATATAAATTATTAGACTTCACGTAGAAATATATTATAGAATTATATGAGAAAGACACTTTGTTATTATTTAGAATAAATAAAGGCAAAGGGTAAAATAGAATTATAAACTAATAAAATAGGGCATAATTAGAAAGAAAAATAGGAAACAATCCCACCACACCAAATCGGTTGTTTAAAAAAATGGAACTTTTCATCGTTCCGAAACAATGAATTTAACAATACAGTACAACCAATTTTAACTAAACAATCAAAACAAACATTATTTAAGGAAAACAATACAATACGATACAATGG
This sequence comes from Nicotiana undulata, assembly GCA_005239495.1. Classification (NCBI taxonomy): domain Eukaryota; kingdom Viridiplantae; phylum Streptophyta; class Magnoliopsida; order Solanales; family Solanaceae; genus Nicotiana; species Nicotiana undulata. Next base: position 23,265 of record ML248406.1, on the reverse strand, counting down.
ATAACGACCATCCAAACAAGCTGTTAGTCTAAATCATCCATACTATCAAACTTTAGAATACATTAGGTTCAATATTAAAAATCTTAAAGTTGAACTCATAAAGCTTAAATTCTAGCTCCATCTCCCAAAAAGGTCCATATAACTGATGTGTCCGCCCATTGACTAACAAAAGATTTGATATCTCCATAGAAAGAGAGAATCCACTGCAAATAAAACACGTCTCTGCTAGGCAACACATAGAATGATCACTGAATGCAAATCCTAAAATATACTATAATTCAAGTCGAGGGTAATATTCTAGGACTAAATAGTAAATACAGGTCGAATTGACCCAAGAAAAACACAGTTGCCTTAGAAGAGTTTCTTGAGTACGCTAGAAAGTAGAAATACTGTTGGGAAATTGACTTATTCATGAAATTAAATGTATTGAAGCGAAAGTTCTTTCAGAATAATGCCACAAGCAAACTACTCTTACCAATTCTAAGAATATTAGTAATACAAAATATAAAGAGTTGCACTTACACCAATGAGAATTCCCATCAAGTTGGATTTTAGCCTTTCAAAATGTTACACGTACAAGATTAAGAAAATCATCCGTACCAAATCTAAGATTACGAGTTACTATATAAATTTGGACTTTCTAGGTTGTCCGCTGTCGAATTCGACAGAAGCAATTCCTTTGCCCTATTGTTTATGTCACCGACCTTGGGATTAACTACCAAAGAAACCTCCAGTGTTCTCTATTGATTTTTCATCTAAGTAGTTTACAGTAATTCCGATAAGAACTTGTACGGTTAAAATCGGGCTCACCTTATTTTGTTGATTAATCGAGGTCAGGATAGTGGATCGAGGATCAACCTTGTATTATATCAGATCAAGATATAAAGAAAAGGTACCGAGTTCGGGATTCGAAGTATTTGTCGAGATCGAGACCAGTGATGATCGAGACCAACGTGATAGACATCGAGCAGGACCGAAGATAGCATAATAACGTAAAGCTGAGATATCCGTGACTGGTCGAGGATTGTGGCGAAAATCTCGAAACGGATCAAATCAAGAACGATTATTTAGTTAATCATGGGATTTCTTTCTGTAATTGGAATTGTACCATAAATGGAATTCCTTTACTATATAAAGGGGGGTTCTAATCATTTGTAACCATCTAACTTCCGTATATGAAAGCAATACAATACTCTTTTCTCTCTTATACTCTCTTGTTCATCAGTTTATTTCATATTACTTAACTCTATTCTCAGCAGGTTCGAGGGCGATCTAGCTCGAGGGACGAATTGCATTTTAATACTGGTTTGCTTTATTTTACTGTTAATTCCTTTCACTAATCATTGTATTTATCAATTGGTACTAGGTGAAATCACGTGTCCTTAACCACTTATAAAGTTTAATTGTTATCCGATTTTAAGGGTAAACAGTTTGGCGCCCACCATGGGGCTAAGGATAATAGTGATTGCCTGATATTAATTCTTATAACTCGCACTGCTTTACGCTTGTTCTCGTAAGTATTTTTGATTTCACGATCAGCATGTCAAACACACAAACAGTACCCTCACACGCCGACAACGGCCCCGGTTTTCATGGAGAAAACAAAAATATAGTCAGCCCAGGGAACCAAGTACCTCAGGATGGCCACGAGGGGGTACTGGTTGCGAACCTCGTCGACGTCAGTTCTCATGTCGCCATAAATGCAAATTTGGGTGTTGACCCCGAGAATAGTGTCCGTAGGGACGTTCGACCAGGCGGTCGAGGTACACAGGGCGGCGAAGACGGCGGAGTCAGCCTCCAACTAATATTTGAAATGTTACAGGCTCAACAAGCTTCCATAGCGCAACTACAAAATCAGAACCGCGCACCGAGTGGGGTTGAACCTGGGCCCTCACTAGAAGTTGTTCACAGGGCCGGACCAGTACCGGAGAGGCCAAACGAGAATGAATCGGGACTGACCCTGCCATTATGAAGATGCTCGATGAGCTTACAAAGCGAATTGAATCCGGGGAGAAAAAGATTGAAGAAAGTGACAAAAAGGTAGAAACGTATAACTCCCGAGTTGACCAAATACTCGGGGCACCTCCGATTATGAAGGGTTTGGATTCAAAGAAGTTCATGCAGAAGCCTTTCCCCCCAAGTGCGGCTCCTAATCCCATCCCAAAGAAATTTTGCATGCCAGAAATTCTCAAGTATAATGGTACCACCGACCCCAATGAGCATGTCACTTCTTACACATGCGCAATAAAGGGTAGAAGATGACAAGTTTAAGTCCGTTTTATTGAAGAAGTTCGGAGAGACTTTATCGAAAGTGTAACGACCCGGTCGGTCGTTACGTAGAACCTATATTATAATTATTTTTATTACCTTGTCATAGGTTGGATATACTGTTTATGATATTTAGATTTGGTAGGCTCGAAATCGGAATGGTTATAGTGAGAAGTTAGTCATTTAGTCTTTAAAAATAGCCTTATAGTTGGAAAAGTCAACTGAGAGTTGACTTTTTGGTAAACGACCTCGGAATGCGAATTTTATGGCTTGGATAGCTTCGTTAGGTGATTTGGGACTTAGGAGTGTGTTCAGAATATTTTTGTGATGTCCGGTGAAGAATTAGGCTTGAATCGGTGAAAGTTAGTTTTTGGTGATTTTCGGTCGGCACTGGAAAATAGGCTATCGGGGTCGGAATGGAATTCCGGAAGTTGGAACATATTCGTAATGTCATTTTGGATATGTCTGTAAAATTTCAGGTCAATTGGATGTGTTTTGGATAATTTCGGCATCGTTGGTGGATTTTAGAAATTTCAAAGTTCTTAGGCTTGAATTCGATTAGATTTTGGTGTTCTGATGTTGTTTGTGATGTTTCGAAGGCTCGGCTAAGTTTGAATAATCATTTATGATGTGTTGGTAAATTTGGTTGGGGTCCCGAGGGGCTCGAGATTGATTTTGGTTGGTTAATGGGTATTTTTGATCTTGAGGAGACTACTGTTTTTCTGGTGTCGGTGCAGCAGAAAATTGTTCATCGCGATCACGAGGAATTGTCCGCGATCGCGCAAGGTTAAGGAGGCCAGGGGGAAATTTGTGCATCGCGATCACAGGAGTGAGGGTGAGATCACGTAAGGCGAGTGGCTTAAGCAATGCGATCGCGTGGACTTGTTCGGGATCGCGTAGGGTTGGCAGGCCGAGTCTGGGGTCACGCGTTTGTTCTTCACGAACGCAGTCAGTGGTTCGCGATCGCGTAGGTGTGAAGGGTAGAGAATCGCGATTGCAGAGTATTAGTCGCGATCGCGTACTGTAATTTTGGGGACCAGCAAAGTTGTTCTTCGCGATCGCGATTAAGGAAATCCCTTGGCAGTATTTAAATAAACCCTCTGCGACCAATACCCATTTTTCCATCATTTTTTAACGGGAAGAAGCTTTTGAGGCGATTTTTAAGAGAGAAAATCATTTCTCTTCATTTAGGTAAGGATTTTGGACCCTAATACTTAATTATAAGTGATTAAGGATCAAAATATCAATGTTTAATTTATGACAATCAGTAAAAAAGATGGGATTAGGGCTTGAGATTATGAGACCTTTAGGGATAATTTGAGGGGTCAAACGAACTCCGATTTTTGAGTTCTTTATATGTACGGACTCGTGAGATGATGAATAACAGCTTGGTATAAAATTTGTCGAGTTCCGAGACGCGGTCTTGGGGGTCGGATTTTTGCTAATTTCGGGTTTTGTTCTAAAATTGATATTTTTCAATTGGAATTCATTCCCTTAGCATAGTTTGATGAGAAAAATATGATCTTTATAGATTTGGAGTACTCGGAAGTTGATTCGAGAGGAAAGCGGGTTGCAGAGTAGCTTTTCGGGCTAGTTTGAGGTAAGTAATGTCTTTAAATCCTGTCCTGAGGATATGAAACCCCGGACTTTACATCCTTTCACGGATTTGGAGTGACACACACACTGGATGACGAGTGTGGGGCGTGCACGAATTGGAAATTTGAAAAAATGTATCTTTTTAGGCAACTATTGAGTTGCGAAACTGCTTTTAAAGCTTATTCTCTATAGTACTACTATGATTTGATATAATTGGGTTGTAAGCCATGTTTGGGGCCTAGTGTCGATCTGTTTAACCCTTTGGGGACTATTTTACTGATATTCCTCACTTTGAAACTATGATTTTACACTTAGTCTTTCTTGTGAAATTGTTGGCACTCCTACTTGATGATATTACTATATTTTGAAATGAAATATTGTTTTGGGTCGAGAAACATGTTTATTTATGGCCCGAGTGGCATGTTGAGAGTGTCTGACTGAGTGAGGCCGAGGGCCAATATTGTGAGGATGTTATGATACGAGAGAGGCCGAGTGCCTGAGAGTGATTGATGCCATGATTTGGCTTGTTTATAGCGCTTGGACTGTAGGAGCCCCTCTGGAGTCTGTACACACCCCAAGTGAGCGCATGTACCTTCTGAGTGCGAGTTCCGAGTGATGAGTGATTGGGAGGCATGAGTGACAGTGAGGTTTCCCGCGGGGCTGATACTGAGTGATGGTGAGGTGCTGAGGGAAACTGTTACGAGTGATGATTATGGCCCAAGAGGCAGTTTTATGATGATATTTTACTAAGTTTTTGACTATGATTCATTTCAATTTCATTTTTCAAACTGATTTTACTGAGAGTTTTACTGAGAAATATTGGAAAATATACTTGTTTCAAAGGATTTCATGGAAACTGATTTTCGAACTTATGTATACTGTATTGAGACTTGATGTTTTACTGTATTGTGGATTGATGTATCTGTGTTGTGTGTTTCTTATTCTCAGACTGTGATTTATTTTCATTACTACTGAGTTGGCATTCTCATCATTAATTCCTACACCCCTGTGTGCAGATCCAGGTACTGGTTCGGAGCAGTAGTCGTTCGAGCTCGTTGTCATCAGCGTTTGGGGATTTCGAGGTAGTTGTCCAGCGTCCGCAGTTTCTCCACTTCCCTTCTTCATATAGTTCTTAGTATTTGATTCATTGACATTATTATGACATTAGCAGAGTTAGTTTATTTCTTAGATGCTCGTGATCGGTTGACTCCAGTCTTGGGGTTTTTGTTTAGACAGTAGATTATATTATATATTGCCTAAAGGCGTAGAGAAAAATGTTAATTCCTTATTTTGCTGATTATTATTGATTTTTGAGTTATAATAATAGAATAAATGTGTAGTAATGTGATGGTTGGCTAGCCTAGTTCCACGATAGGCGCCATCACGACCTGTTAGGATTTGGGGTCGTGACAAGTTGGTATCAGAGCTCTAGGTTACATAGGACTCAACGGTCATGAGCAGGTTCAGTAGAGTCTTGTGGATCAGTACGGATACGTCTGTACTTATCTTTGAGAGGCTGCAGAACTCTTAGGAAAAATCTCATTTATTGAACTCTTTCGTGCCACTCTATTGGTTCTTGAAATCTAAACTACTGTTGTTTCATTCTCTCACAGATGGTGAGAACACGCACTACCGATCAGGGTGACCAGACACCAGCCAGACCCACAAGGGGTCGAGGCCGTGGTGGAGTCAAGGGACCAGCCCGCGCAGCAGTTGGGACAGTACCACAGGATCCCCCTATCATTCAGGATGAGGTTCCTGCCGAGGGTGCTCCAGCGGGACAGGCTCAGGCACCGGCAGTGCCTATTGTTATTCCGCGTCTTCAGAAGACCCTGGCTCAGATATTGACGGTGTGTACCAGTTTGGCTCAGGCAGTTTCTATGTCTACGACTGCCACTGCAGCTCAGGCCGGGGGAGGCATTCAGACTCCAGTTGCCCGGACACCTGAGCAGGCTATACAGAGTATTCAGACACCGGGGGTAGTCCCAGCCCAGCCGGTTTCCCCAGTTCAAGACTATGTAGTCCCAGCTATGCCCGAGGATGAGCAGCGTAGGCTGGAAATGTCAGTAGACTTCAGCCTTCGACTTTCAGCGGCACATAGGGTGAGGATGCCCAAGGTCTTTTGGATAAATGCTAGAGGATACTACGTACTACGGGTATTTTGGAGACCAGTGGGGTCTCATTTGCTACATTTCAGTTTGCGGTTGCTGCTTTCACTTGGTGGGAGGCATTTGAGAGGCGTAGGCCTGTTGGTTCAGCACCACTCACCTGGCAGCAGTTCTCCACGATCTTTTTGGAGAAGTATGTTCCTCAGTCCCACAAAGAGGAGCAACGTAGATAGTTTGAGCATCTGCGCTAGGGAGAGTTGTCAATAACACAGTACGAGATGTGGTATACTGAGTTGGCTCGACATGCTTCGAAGTTAGTCCCTACAGACAGGGAGAGAATACGGAGAATTGTAGATGGTCTCACGTATCAGCTTCGCATTTTGATGACCAGGGAAAGAGTGTATGGAGCTACATTTGAGCAGGTTGTTGACATTGCTCGGGATATTGAGTCGGTTCGCAGGCAGGAGCATGAGTAGAGGGAGGCCAAGAGGCCTCGGGGATCAGGTAGCTTCAGTGGTGCCCCTTCTAGAGGGCAGTTTCAGCATAGCAGAGGTCATCCATTTAGACCTCCACAGCCAGTTCGCCCAGCTTACAGTGGTGCATCTTTGGGGCAGGGTCCTCGCAGTTCTCATCAGGGACATTCATCTTTTAGTGTCGTTCCAGCTCAGAGCTCCTCCAGAGCATCATCATATCAGGGTTCTTCTATGCACGGTTCATCTGGCAGTTATCATGGTGGCAGGGGTTCTCTTCAGTTCCTATCTCCAGCTCCAAGTGGTTGTTTTGAGTGTGGAGAGTTTGGACATAGGTGGAGGCAGTGTCCTCGTCGTCCTGGTAGTTCATCTCAGCAAGGGGTTCAGCCCCGATCACTTCACCACCTACCCAGGCAGCCAGGGGTGGTGGTCAGGTAGCTATAGGCCGCCCTCGAGGGGGAGGTCGAGCAGGTGGAGGCCAGCCACGTATTTATGCACTTCCGGCTAGGCCTGATGCTATGGCCTCAGATGCGGTGATTACATGTACTATCTTAGTTTGTCACAGTGATGCTTTGGCTTTATTTGACCCTGGTTCCACATACTCTTATGTCTCATCCTATTTTTATCACTTTCTGAATATGCCCCATGAGTCTTTAGTTACGTCTGTTCATATGTCGACTCCGGTGAGCGATACTATTATTGTGGACCGTGTGTATCGGTCGTGTCTTATATCTATTGGGGGTCTGGAGACCCGAGTGGACTTGATTTTACTCAGTATGGTTGATTTTGATGTGATACTAGGCATGCATTGGTTATCCCCATGTAATGTTATTCTCGATTGTCACGCTAAGACCGTGACCCTAGCTATGCCCGGAGTTTCGAGAGTTGAGTGGAGAGGGTCTATAGAGCATGTACCTAGCAGAATGATTTCTTATTTGAAGGCTCAACGTATGGTTGAGAAAGGGTGTGAGTCTTATCTTTCTTTTGTGAGGGATGTTAGTAGTGAGACTCCTTCTGTTTATTCTATCCCTGTGGTCCGTGATTTTTCGGACGTATTTCCTACAGACCTGCCAGGCATGCCACCTGACAGGGATATTGATTTTGGTATTGACCTGGTGCCAGACACCCAGCCTATATCTATTCCACCTTACCGCATGGCACCAGCAGAGTTGAAAGAATTGAAAGAGCGGCTTCAGGAACTCTTAGATAAGGGGTTCATTCGGCCTAGTGTGTCACCTTGGGGTGCACCGGTGTTGTTTGTGAAAAAGAAAGATGGATCCATGCGCATGTGTATTGATTATAGACAACTGAATAAGGTTACGGTGAAGAACCGGTATCCTTTGCCCCGTATTGATGACTTGTTTGACCAGTTTCAGGGAGCTAGAGTGTTCTACAAGATTGATTTGAGATCTGGGTATCATCAGCTGAAGATTCGGGATTCTGACATTCCGAAGAATGCTTTCAAGACCAGATATGGTCATTATGAGTTTCTGGTTATGTCATTTGGGATGACCAATGCCCCAGTCGTGTTCATGCAATTGATGAACAGTGTGTTTTAGCCTTACCTTCATTCGTTTGTTATTGTGTTCATTGATGACATCCTGGTTTATTCCCGTAGCCAGGAAGAGCATGCTCAACATTTGAGAGTTGTGTTATAGAGGTTGAGGGAGGAGAAGCTTTATGCAAAACCCTCCAAGTGTGATTTTTGGCTCGGTTCAGTAGCCTTCTTGGGGCACGTGGTGTCTAGTGAGGGTAATTAGGTTGATCCGAAGAAGATTGAGGCGGTGCAGAGTTGGCCTAGACCGTCCTCAGCTACGGAGATCAGTAGTTTCCTTGGTTTGGCGGGATATTACCGTCGCTTTGTAGAAGGGTTCTCATCTATTGCTTCGCCTTTGACCAGATTAACCCAGAAGGGTGCTCCATTAAGACGGTCCGATGAGTGTGAGGAGAGCTTTCAGAAGCTCAAGTTAGCATTGACCACAACTCCGGTACTAGTTTTGCCTACTGGTCCGAGTTCTTACACAGTTTATTGTGATGCTTCTAGAGTTGGCTTGGGAGCGGTATTGATGCAGGACGGTAGGGTGATTGCCTACGCGTCCAGACAGTTGAATGTGCACGATAAGAATTATCCAGTGCACGATCTTGAGTTAGCTGCCATTGTTCATGCCTTAAATATTTGGCGTCATTATTTGTATGGAGTACAGTGTGAGATTTTCACTGATCATCGTAGTTATCAGTATTTGCTGAGGCAGAAGGACTTGAACTTGCGTCAGAGGAGATGGTTAGAGCTTCTCAAGGATTATGACCTCACTATTTTGTATCATCCGGGGAAGGCCAATGTAGTGGCCGATGCCTTGAGTCGCTGAGCCGAGAGTTTGGGGAGTCTAGCTTACCTTTCAGCAGCATAGCGACCTTTAGCACTTGATGTTCAGGCTTTAGCGGGTCAGTTGGTGAGATTGGATTTTTCAGACCCTCCACGAGTATTAGCTAGCATGGGTTCCTGGTCTTCTCTTTATGATCAGATTAGAGCACGCCAGTATGATGACCGGCATTTGTTAGTACTTCAAGATAGGGTTTGTCGAGGTGATGCCAGGGATGTGACTATTGGTGATTACGGCGTTATGAGGATGCAGGGCCGTATTTGTGTACCCAATGTGGATGGTCTTCGAGAGTTGATATTAACAGAGGCACATAGCTCGCGGTATTCCATTCATCCGGGTGCCGCAAAGATGTATCAGGACTTGAGACAACAATATTGGTGGAGGCGGATGAAGAGAGATATTGTTGAGTATGTAGCACGGTGTCTCAACTGCCAGCAGGTCAAGTATGAGCACCAGAGACTAGGTGGATTACTTTAGAGGTTAGATATTCCGCAATGGAAGTGGAAGAGGATCACTATGGACTTTGTAGTTGGGCTTCCACGTACTTCGTAGGGTTTTGATGCTATTTGGGTCATTGTGGATCGACTGACCAAGTCCACGCAATTTATTCCTGTCAGCACTACTTATACTTCAGAGCGGTTATCTGGTATCTACATTAGGGAGATTGTCCGATTGCATGGAGTTCCGGTTTCTATCATTTCTGACAGAGGTACTCAGTTCACATCTCAGTTTTGGAAGGTCGTACAGAGAGGTATGGGTACTCAGGTAGAGTTGAGCACTGCATTTCATCCTCAGACTGACGGGCATTTAGAGCGGACTATTCAAATTTTGGAGGACATGTTGCGTTCCTGTGTGATTGACTTTGGTGGTTCATGGGATCAGTTTCTGCCACTTGCGAAGTTTGCATATAATAACAGCTACCAGTCCAACATTCAGATGGCCCCATATGAGGCTTTATATGGTAGGAGGTGTAGATCTCCGGTTGGTTGATTCGAGCCCGGTGAGGCTAGGCTATTAGGCACATATTTGATTCAGGATGCATTGGAGAAGGTGAAGTTGATTAAGGAGCGACTTCGCACGGCGCAGTCTAGGCAGAAGAGTTATGCAGACCGGAAGGTCCGGGATGTGTCTTTTATGGAAGGTGATAAGGTACTGCTGAAGGTATCACCCATGAAGGGTATTATGAGGTTCGGAAAGAGGGGAAAGTTGAGTCCTCGATTTATTGGTCCTTTTGAGGTACTTTAGAAGGTTGGAGATGTGGCTTATAGACTTACCTTGCCACCCAGCCTATCGAGTGTTCATCCGGTATTCCATGTGTCGATGCTCCGGAAATATGTTGGTGACCCGTCTCATGTTTTAGACTTCAACACAGTTCAGCTCGAGGGTGACATGTCATATGAGGTAGAGCCAGTAGCAATTTTGGATCGTCAGGTCAGAAAGTTGAGGTCCAAGAATATAGCTTCAGTGAAGGTACAATGAAGAGGTCAGCTAGTGGAGGAGGCTACTTGGGAGACCGAGCGGGAGATGCAGAGCATATATCGTCACTTGTTTGAGACACCAGGTATGTTTCTAGACCCGTTCAAGGATGAACGTTTGTTTAAGAGGGGGAGAATGTAGCGACCCGGTCAGTCGTTATGTAGAACCTGCATTATAATTACTGTTATTTCCTTTTCACATGTTGGATATACTGTTTATGATGTTTTAGAGTTGGTAGGCTCGGAATCGGAATGGTTATAGTGAGAAGTTAGTCATTTAGTCTTTAAAAGTAGCCTTATAGTTGGAGTAAAAGACCTCGAAATGCAGATTTTATGGCTCGGATAGCTTCTTTAGGTGATTTGGGACTTAGGAGTGTGTTCAAAATATTTTTGTGATGTCCGGTGTAGAATTAGGCTTGAATTGGCGAAAGTTAGTTTTTGGTGATTTCCGGTCGTCATAGGAAAATAGGATATCGGGGTCGGAATAGAATTCCGGAAGTTGGAATAGTTTCGTAATGTCATTTTGGATATGTCTGCAAAATTTCAGGTCAATCGGATGTGTTTTGGATAGTTTTGGCATCGTTTGTGGATTTTAGAAATTTCAAAGTTCTTAGGCTTGAATTCGATGTGATTTTGGTGTTTTGATGTTGTTTTTGATGTTTTTAAGGCTCGACTAAGTTTGAATGATCATTTATGACGTGTTGGTAAAGTTGGTTGGGGTCCCGAGGGGCTCATGATTGATTTCGGTTGGTTAACGGGTATTTTTTATCTTGAGGAGACTGTTGTTTTTCTGGTGTCAGTGCAGCAGAAAATTGTTCATCGCGATCGCGAGGAATTGTCCGCGATCGTGTAAGGTTAAGGAGGTCAGGGGGGAATTTGTGCATCGCGATCGCAGGAGTGAGGGTGCGATCGCGTAAGGCGAGTGGCTTAAGCAGTGCGATCACGTGGACTTGTTCGCAATCGCGTAGGGTTGGCAGGCCGAGTCTGGGGTCACCCGTTTGTTCTTCGCAAACGCAGTCGGTGGTTTGCGATCGCGTAGGTGTGAAGGGTAGAGCATCGCGATCGCAGAGTATTGGTCGTGATCGCGTAGGGTAATTTTGGGGACCAGCGAAGTTGTTCTTCACGATGGCGAGGGTCCTTCCGCGATCGCGATTAAGGAAATCCCTGGGCAGTATTTAAATAAACCCTCCGCGATCAATACCCACTTTTCCACCATTTTTGAACGGAAAGAAGCTTTTGAGGTGATTTTTAAGAGAGAAAATTATTGTTCTTCATTAAGGTAAGGATTTTGGACCCTAATACTCGATTATAAGTGATTAAGGATCAAAATATCAGTGTTTAATTCATGAAAATTAGTAGAAAAAGATGGGATTAGGGCTTGAGATTATGAGACCTTTAGGGATGATTTGAGGGGTCAAACGAACTCCGATTTTTGAGTTCTTTATATGTATGGACTCGTGAGATGATGAAGAACAGTTTGGTATAAAAGTTTTCGAGTTCCGAGACGCGGTACCGGGGGTCGGGTTTTTTCTAATTTCGAGTTTTGTACTAAAATTGATATGTTTCAATTGGAATTCATTCCCTTAGCATAGTTTGATGAGAAAAATCTGATCTTTATAGATTTGAAGCACGCGGAAGTTGATTCGAGAGGCAAGCGGGTTGCAGAGTAGCTTTTTGGGCTTGTTTGAGGCAAGTAATGTCTTTAAATCCTGTCCTGAGGATATGAAACCCCGGACCTTACATCCTTTCACGGATTTGGAGTGACGCACACACTGGATGACGAGTGTGGGGCGTGCACGAATTGGAAATTTGAAAAAATGTATCTTTTTAGGAAACTATTGAGTTGCGAAACTGCTTTTAAAGCTTATTCTATAGTACTACTATGATTTGATATAATTGGGTTGTAAGCCATGTTTGGGGCCTAGTGTCGATCTGTTTAACCCCTTGGGGGATATTTTACTGATATTCCTGACTTTGAAACTATGATTTTACACTCAGTCTTTCTTGTGAAATTGTTGGCACTCCTATTTGATGATATTACTATATTTTGAAATGAAATACTGTTTTGAGTCGAGAACCCTATTTATTTATGGCCCGAGTGGAGTGTTGAGAGTGTCTGACTGAGTGAGGCCGAGGTCCAATATTGTAAGGATGTTATGATATGAGAGAGGCCGAGTGCCTGAGAGTGATTGATGCCATGATTTGGCTTGTTTATAGCGCTTGGGATGTAGGAGCCCCTCCGGAGTCTGTACACACCCCCAGTGAGCGCAGGTACCTACTGAGTGCGAGTGCCGAGTGATGAGTGATTGGGAGGCATGAGTGACAGTGAGGTTGCCCGCGAGGATGATACTGAGTGATGGTGAGGTGCTGAGGGAAATTTTTACGAGTGATGATTATGGCCCGAGGGGCAGTTTTATGATGATATTTTACTGAGTTTTTGACTATGATTCACTTCATTTTTCAAACTTATTTTACTGAGAAATATTGGAAAATATACTTGTTTCAAAGGATTTCATGGAAACTGGCTTTCGAACTTATGTATACTGTATTGAGACTTGATGTTTTACTGTATTGTGGATTGGTGTATCTGTGCTGTGTGTTTCTTATTCTCAGACTATGATTTATTTTCATTACTACTGAGTTGGAGTACTCATCATTAATTCCTGCACCCCTGTGTGCAGATCCAGGTACTGGTTCGGAGAAGTAGTCGTCCGAGCTCATTGTCATCGGTGTTTAGGGATTTCGAGGTAGCGCTCCAGCGTCCGCAACTTCTCTACTTCTCTTCTTCATATAGTTCTTAGTATTTGATTCATAGACATTATTATGACATTATCAGAGTTAGTTTATTTCTTAGATGCTCGTGATCGGTTGACTCCAGTCTTGGGGTTTTGTTTAGACAGTAGATTATATTATATATTGCCTAAAGGCGTAGAGAAAAATGTTAATTGCTTATTTTTCTGATTATGATTGATTTTTGAATTATTATAATAGAAAAAATATGTAGTAATGTGATGGTTGGCTAGCCTAGTTCCACGATAGGCGCCATCACGACTTGTTAGGATTTGGGGTCGTGACAGAAAGGGGCAATGATATGGTACCAAAACTTGCCGCCCAATTCCATTGATTCCTTCGACATGCTCGCAGATTCCTTCGTCAAAGCACACGCCAGAGTAATAAAGGTCGAGACTAGGAAATCAGACCTCTTCAAAGTGAAATAGAAACACAACTAAATGCTTAGAGAGTTCGTATCTCGGTTCCAGATGGAACGTATGGACCTACCCCCGGTCGTAGATGATTGGGCCGTCCAAGATTTTACTCAAGGTTTGAACGTACGAAGTTCGGTGGCATCACGTCAGTTAAAGAAAAACTTAATTGAGTATCCAGCTGTGAGCAGGGTCGATGTGCATAATCGGTACCATTCAAAAATCAGGGTCGAGGATGATCAGATGGGAACTCCTTTTGGCTTTGTTTATCCAAATAGACCTGTCGGCAGAATTTAAAGGGATATCGGAAGAGAACCCCGATCGAACAAAGATCGGTATCAACCATATGGTAGAGATCGTAGAAGCAGCGGTCCTCGACGTAACCCTGTTCGGAGTGATCGAATGAATGTTCGAGGACATAGCTCCCGAGGGCTCATGAGCAAGAGTGGTTTCGATAAAGATGTCGAGCCCATAGAAGCGTGAGACTATCAAAATATAACTTCAGCGTCGATGCATTAGCTATTGTATCTGCCATTGGACGGATCAAAGATACCAGGTGGCCTCAACCCCTACAGACTGATCCGGCCCAGAGGAAACCTAATCAAATATGCAAGTTCCATGGTACACATGGTCATAGAACGGAGGACTGCATACAACTAAGGGAGAAGGTAGCCCGCTTGTTCAACGAGGGCCACCTTCGAGACTTCTGGAGCGACCGAGCTAAGAACCACTTCTGAGACAGATATGCAAACAGGAAGAACGAATAGGAAGAACCATAACATGTGATTCACACGATCGTCGGTGGGGTCGACATTCCAGAGGGACCCGTATTGAAGCTCACAAGGTGTCGATCACCAGGGAAAAGCGAACTCGAGACTATGTGCCGGAAGGGACTTTGTCTTTCAATGATGAGGATGCAGATGGGACCTCACAACCCCACAACTATGCACTGGTAATATCTGTTCTTATGAATAAAATTCAAGTTAAACATGTTTTGATTGATCCAGGAAGCCCGGCCAACATTATTCGATCGAGGGGTGTGGAGAAACTCAGCCTACAAGATTAGATTGTGCCCGCAACTCGGGTTCTTAAAAGCTTCAACATGGCGAGTGAAACTACCAAAGGTGAAATTATCTTGCCAGTAAACGTAGCCGGGACATTTTGAAGAAACAAAGTTCCATGTGATCGAGGGCGATATGAGATACAACGCGCTGCTCGAAGGCTCTGGATTCATAACATGAGGGTGGTACCTTCAACCCTTCATCAAGTTCTGAAGTTCCCAACATCGGAGGGAGTAAAAACGGCGTACAGGGAATAACCGAGATGTTTGCAGTCGATGAAGTAATACCAGTATCGACACCCTCATCAACAAAGGGATCGGAGTTGAAGGGAAAGCAAGAGGCCAAATAGCAACCACAGACACCAGCCTCGACCGAATTGCAGTAGCAAGGGATCAACGAAGATGACGGCTACTGGATCCCTCGATCTTTTATAATTCCCGATGACTCCGACGCCACCAAGTCAATGGTCAAAGAGCTGGAACAAGTCACATTGATCGACCACCAGCCCGAACAAAAGGTATACCTGGGCACGGGGCTAACCCCCGAGCTCAGGAATGAACTTATTCATTTCCTTAAAGCTACCATGGATTGCTTTTCCTGGTCCCATCTCAATATGAAAGGGATCCCACCAGAAATCACTACCCATCGGCTAAGCTTGGACACAAAGTTCCATCTGATAAAGCAAAAAAGAAGGCCCAGTCCGAGGTTAAGCATGCATTCATCAAGGATGAGGTAACCAAACTTCTCAAAGTAGGGTAATATTCGGGAAGTAAAATATCCCGAATGGTTAGCAAATGTAGTGGTAGTCCCTAATAAGGGAAATAAACTTAGAATGTGCGTAGACTATAAGGACTTGAACAAGGCATGCCCTAAGGTTTCTTTTACTTTGTCGAATAACGATCGCATGATCGATGCCACGGCCAGCCACGAGACTCTCAGTTTTCTCGATGCCTACGCCGGGTACAATCAAATACAGATGAACCCAGAGGATCATGAAAAGACTTCGTTTATCACTAAATACGACACCTATTGTTATAGCGTAATGTCGTTTGGACTAAAAAATACTGGTGCAACTTAGCAACGCCTAGTAAACTGAATGTTTGAAGAACAAATAAGAAAATCAATGAAAGTTTATATTGATGACGTGTTAGTTAAGTCCCTGCGAGCAGAGGACTATTTGAAACATTTGGAGGAAACCTTCGACATACTAAGAAAGTACAACATGAAGCTCAACCCGTAGAAGTGTGTGTTCGGGGTCGGCTCGAGCAAGTTCCTCGGCTTCATAGTATCAAATCGGGGGATTGAGATAAACCCCGATAAAATCAAAGCCATCGAAGATATCACAGTCGTGGATAATGTCAAGGTCGTACAAAGGTTTATGGGGCGCATATCTGCCCTTGGGCGATTCATCTTGAGGTCCTCAGATAGAAGTCACTGGTTCTTTTGATTGCTTAAGAAGAAGAGTAAGTTTTCATGGACCCCGGGATACCAACAAGCATTAGAAGAACTAAAACGATACATGTCAAGCCCGCCACTACTTCACCCCTCGAAAGCAGACGAGCAACTCTACTTATACTTAGCTGTCTCGGAAGTAGCGGTAAGCAGGATCCTAGTTCGAGAAGATCAAGGTACGCAATTTCCTGTTTACTATGTTAGTCAGACCCTAGGTGAGGCCGAGACCAGGTACCCAAACTTAGAAAAATTAGCGCTTGCTTTAATAAGTGCCTCTAGGAAATTAAAACCGCATTTCCAATGTCACCCAATTTGTGTTGTAACTACATATCCCCTTCGCAATATTTTTCACAAACTCAAACTCTCGGGTTAATTCGCCAAATGGGCTACGAGATCAGCGGGTAAGATATCGAGTATCAACCCCGAACGACCATCAAGTCTCAAATCTTGACAGACTTTGTGGCATACTTCATGCCAGCCCTCGTACCCGAGGTCGAAAAAGAACTATTATTAAAATTGAGTACATCATCTGGGGTGTGGACCCTCTTCATAGACGATGCTTTAAATGTGAAGGGGTCCGGGCTGGGCATCATTTTGAAGCCACCCACGGGTAATATAATTAGATAATCTATCAGAACTTCGAGATTAACTAATAATGAGGCCGAGTATGAGGCCATGATTGTAGGTCTCGAGTTAGCTAAAAATTTGGGAGTAGAGGTCATCGAGGCCAAATGTGATTCCCTACTTGTGGTAAACCAAGTCAACAGAACTTTCGAAGTCCGAGAAGATCGAATGCAGATGTATTTGGACAAGCTACAGGTAACTATACATCAATTTAACGAGTGGACCTTACAACACATACCTTGGGAACATAACAACGAGGCCGATTCCCTAGCAAACTTGGGGTCATCGGTCGAAGATGACGAACTTAAAATCCGGGATTGTCGTACAACTCTCGAGATCAGTGATTGAAGAAGGCCACGATGAAATAAACTCTACAAGCCTGACCTAGGATTAGAGAAACAAGTACATCGAATATCTAAAGAAGGGGAAGCTCCCATCAGATCTAAAGGAGTCGAGAACTCTACGCACGAAGGAAGCACGATTCACTTTGGCCGAAGATTGAACACAATTTTAGCGAATGTTCGATGGACCATTGGCGATATGTTTGGGACCAGGAGATACCGACTATGCCCTACGGGAGATTCACGAAGGCACTTGTGGGAATCATTCGGTGCCGAATCAATTGTTCACAAAGTTATCAGAGCAGGTTACTACTGGGTCGATATGGAAAAGTATACAGAAGAGTTCCTTTGAAAGTGATACAAATGTCAAAGGTATGCGCCAATGATTCATCAGCCCGGGGAGCAGCTCCACTTTATCCCCATGGCCGTTCATGAAATGGGGAATGGACATCATCAGCCTTCTCCTATCGGCCCTAGGTAAAGCTCAGTTTATTTTATTTATGACTGATTATTTTTCTAAGTGGGTAGAAGCACAGGCTTTCAAGAAAGTCAGAGAAAAAGAAGTCATTGACTTCATTTGGGACCACATTATACGCCGATTCAGGATGCCTGCCGAGATTGTGTGCGATAATGGAAAGCAGTTCATCAGCAGCACAGTGACTAAATTTCTCGAGGATCACGAGATTAAAAGGATTATATCAACACCATATCATCCCAGTGGGAACAGACAAGCCGAATCGACCAACAAGACCATTTTCAAAATCTTAAGAAGAGATTGACCGATGCTAAGGGGAAATAGAGAGAGATACTGCCCGAGGTTCTTTAGGCGTACCGCACGACATAGAAATCTAGTACGGGGGCAACACCGTTCTCTTTAGTCTATGGTGCCAAAGCTCTTATACCAGTCGAGGTCGGGGAACCTAGCCTCAGGTTTTGATATGCAACAAAAGAATTGAATTACGAGGCCATGAATACGAGCCTAGAATTGTTGGATGAAAGATGCGAGGCCGCCCTCGTTTGATTGGTCGCACAAAAACAATGGATCGAAAGGTACTACAATCAAAGAGCCAATCTTCGGCACTTTAAAATTGGGGACTTGGTGCTAAGAAAAGTCACCCTCAACACTCGAAATCTGAATGAAGGAAAACTGGGTCCAAATTCGGAGGGACCATATCAGGTCCTCGACATCATCGGAAAAGGATCCTACAAGCTCGACACGATGAAAGACGAGCAATTACCGAACAATTAGAACGTGTCGCTCCTAAAATGATACTACTGTCGAGGTACGACCTTTCCATTTTCATTTATATTCTAAACTAACCAATTGCAGGTGTTTTGATCGAGGATGGCGATGGATTCTTCAACATGAAGTCTTTAGGTCTGAAAGCATGCATTTGTAACGACCCGACCAGTCGTTTTGAGTATTTGCATTTCGCTCGGTAGTTTGGGGGCACAAGTATCTCCATATAATGTATTAGGACTTGTGTGCAAAATTTGAGTTCATTCCGAGTTTATTTGATATATTTTGGCGCGAGTGTTTAGAAGTCGAAAGCTCGAAAGTTCATTTTGGTTTGATTTGAGGTACGTTTCGTCATTTCAATGTTATTATGCATGATTTGAGGCCTTGAGTTGGTCCGTGTTATGTTATGGGACCTGTTACTATGTTCGTATGGGGTCCCGAGGGGCTCAGGTGAGTTTCAGATAGGTTTGGGCTGCGTTGCGCGCGTTTTTCTTATGTTTCGACGTCGTTTTTTCAAGCATAAATGATATCATATTGAACAAATGATCTCCGATTACTACTTTGAATAAATTATTAGATGCGTATCGTAATTACGGACCCGTAGCAAAAAGAATCATCGAATTTGGGCATCATATGAGGATTATATGGCCATTTTACCAAGATTGCCCAGATTTTTCAGGTTAATAACGAAATTGCCCCCGACAACGTATTAAAAACCTGCACTATTTGCAAATCTTAAAACCTACATATCTCCTTCAATTTCGAGCTCTGATTTCTGTTTTGGTTAAAGCATTAGACGCGTATCGTAATTACGGAGTCATAGAAAAAAGAATCGTCGAATTTGGACATCTATGGTCATTTTACGAAAAATTGGGTTACCAGATTTTTCAGAGTAATTATGAAATTGCCACTGAATTCGTATTTAAAAATCTACACTATTTTCAAATATTGGAACTAACATATCTCCTTAATTATAAGATCAAATGGAGTTATTCAAAAGCCTAACTTGGCTAAAGTTTCACAAGAAATCCATTAGAGGCATAAAAAGTGAGTTTTGGGATCGTTTGGCACCAGAAACGAGGCAGAATAATTGGAAAAAAATAATGGTTTATTCATTTGGTCATATTTTGAGTTGGGGGGCTCGGATTTGGGCGATTTTGAAAACGATTTTCACCATATGTATTGGGGTAACTGTTCTCTACGCGGTTTTAGTTATATTTCATGAATCCATCTTCGTTTTGGGATTTGATTGATGGTTTTAAAGAGGAAATTGAGGGTTTTGGCCTAAAGTTTCATACTATAAATTTTTGAGTTTAGAACATCGAATTGGAGTCGGATTTGAGTGAAAATAGTATGGTTGGACTCGTGATTGAATGAGTTGTCTGATTTTGTAAGTTTTGTGGGATTACGAGGTGCGGGACCAGGGTTGGGCTTTTGGTTCGGTTTCGGGCTTTGATTCAAGATTCGATATTTTTTTAGCGGGATTGGTTCCTTTAGAATTGTTTGATGTAGTTGAATTGATGTTGGTCAATTTCGAGCAGTTTGGAGGTCGCAACGCGCGAGATGGAATCTTTGGAGCATCGTTTGGCCTGCTCGGCATCGGTATTGGCTCGTTCGAGGTAAGTAACTCTTCTAAACTTAGTGATGAGGGTATGAAACCCCAAATTAGGAGTTATGTGATTGTTATTGAGGTGATACACATGCTAGGTGATGGGTGTGTGGGCGTGCACTCTGTGAAATGGGACCCTATGGTTCCCATGGCCCAGTATAGTGGCCCTATTTTGTCGATATCTGTGTTTTTACCATGTGATAAAGTAATTGAGCTGTCAATCATGTTAAATGTCATGTTTAGACTTTATACCGATACTGTTGAGACCTATGGTGGTCGTTTCTTGCTGTCATTTCACATACTTCATCGATATTTTATACTTAGTCATGTTCATGCATTCATATCATATCTCAGTCTTAGTTGTTATTTAATGATACATTATATTCTTGTTGTTGGGCTAGTTTCATGACACTGTGAGACCGTGAGTGAGAGTGAAGAGATTGATAACTGAGTAAGGCCTAGGGATTGGTTATGAGGATATTGACACCATAGCACGTGAGTTGTCCGTGCGGATCCAGGTATTGACATTATAGCACGTGAGTTGTCCGTGCAGCACATGAGTTGTCCGTGAAGATCCAAATACTCATATTATGGCACGTGAGTTGTCCGTGCATAGCGCTCGGGCTGTAGGATCCCCTACGGAGCCTGAACACCCCCAGTGAGCGGAGTCGACTATAAACGTGTGTGGATCGAGATACATGACATTTGTATGCACACATGACATACAGACATAGAGATGCATTTTTTCTCATGCTTTATAGTATCACGTCTTCCATGACTGATTAGATACATTGATATGTGGGCTTAGAGAGATATTTTATACTTGTTATTTGGAAATAAAATGGAACATCTTATTTATTGTTGAACGGATTTTTGGGAAAAATCACAGTTTTCAAACTTACCTGTATATTTTGTCATTTCCGACAAAAAGAATTGAGTTTCACAAAAATATTTTAAAAGCATACCTATTTTCTGAAACTGTGAACGGGTTGAGCCCTTTTTCTTCCGAGATACCCCTTTATCACTTCTATTATGGTGTTATGGATTGTTGTAAAATACTGATATTGGA
Source organism: Nicotiana undulata (assembly GCA_005239495.1). Classification (NCBI taxonomy): domain Eukaryota; kingdom Viridiplantae; phylum Streptophyta; class Magnoliopsida; order Solanales; family Solanaceae; genus Nicotiana; species Nicotiana undulata. The sequence continues at coordinate 2,368 of ML248406.1, read as the reverse complement.
CCCGACCTTGTGATAGCTCGTCACTGCTTTCAACCTAAGGTTAGGTTTGTTATTTACTCAGTACATGGGGTCGGTTGTACTTATACTACACTTCTGCACATTGCGTGCAGATGTCGGTTGTTGTTGTTGCTGTGCTCGATGGTTGCGGGACTTGAAGATGTACTAGCGTCCCTGTTGTAGCTGCCACCTTTGTTCGAGGTAGCCTTAGATTATAAAACTCTGTTTATGTAATTTTCACACAGACTATGTATTTATTTCATTTTCACTTTGTAAACTCTATTCGTAGAAGCTCATGATTTCACCTACCAGCCCTTGGGGAAATATAATGGATATAAATAATAAATTTTTGTTTAATTGACTTATTAACATTATTGAAACTGGATAGTTATTAGTTGGATTACTTGGCGGGTTAGGTTAGGTGCCATCACAACTAGCGTATTTTGGGTCGTGACAGCGTTGCACTCTTTTTTCCTTAGATCGGTTTTTGTCCCAAATGGATTTTTCCGACGAGGTTTTTAACGAGGCAGCCATTGATCATGCTAACTAAGAACAATTCAACAGTATCCAAGGCTTCTTTACAATCAACCTCGAATACTGGGGGGCATCACTTTCGAATGTCAACTTTGTTGCAAGGAAATTACTTCATGACAGCAGGGTCTCGAAAGGTAAATTTTGTAAAGGCCAAACGGTCGTATGAATCGTGCCCATATAGGTTGCTCGAGCCTGACATAAAAAATGTACGCATGTATAATCATCTATTAGGAGAAGTATTTTTCCCTGCCAAATATCTCATGCCTAAGAAAAATTTTACTTTACAATTTTTTACTCTCGATCTATTATGAGAACAGGCTTAAGGGCCGACGATAACTGAAGTTCGAACAACTAACCCCACACTCGGGGACTGCCATCCGAAAAATAGACGAGGTTGAATTATCAAAACTTTGAGATTATAAGACCTTAAAGGCAACCCTCGATTTTTATACGCCATGGCCACTCTACACGGGGACTGATAATTCGGGCAAGCTCGAAGTGAAACGGGAAAATAAGCCCAAGAGGCAAATCCCAAACTAAAAAAGGCTACGGTCATATTGACATGGTTCAGAGACATCCGAATTTCGTAATAAAATAGGACTTCGAATATTTCTTATAAACCGGTTAAAAAGGTTACCCTCGGCAAAATTACTAAGGGCTTCAATAATATCAAGCTTCGAAACCCCTAATGGGTACAAAAATGTTCGAACTCGCAAACATTTCCTTATATCGTGTTGAGGCATTATAAAATACCACAAAGGGCTTCGATAGTATCAAGGCTCGAAAACCCTAATGGGTAAAAAATTGTTCGAACTCTCGAACAAATTCCTTATTTCGTGCTAAGGCATTACAAATTTTATATAAATAACAAAAAAAGCTTTTCAAGCTGAAAAGGGGAAAAAATCCATTCTTTTTACAAAGTCCACATCGGCCTAATACAAAAGCCTAAGGGCCATCTTTTGTTTTGAGTTCGAGAGATCATCCTCACTCAATTAAAACCTAAGGGTTACCCTACTTTGAGTTCGAGCAAGCACTCACTTGATCGTAAAAACTATACTAGTTCGGTTTCGGTCAAAATTGCCTAAGCCTCAAACCTATGGACAAAATTTCATAATGCATAAATGAAACAGAAATTTCATAAGGCATAATGAAGTAAAGACACGACAGAAAGGGAAAAAGATCTTTGTATATATGTCAAAATTTATTTACAAGGGCAACATGGCCCGATCGAGGTTCTATACAAAAATTCAAAGGGAAAAATCCTAAGTGCCTAATCTTCTCCAGGAGCAGCATCTTCACCATAGGTTTCCCCTCTACTCTCGGACCCACTCATGTTCCCGGAGTCATCATCATCAGAAGAGGCCAATGCCTTGGCTTCGGCTTCAAGCTCTTTAGCCTTTTTGATCTCGGTAGTGAGATCGAAACCACGAGCATGGATCTCCTCGAGAATCTCCCTTCGAGACTGGCACTTGACATGCTTGGAAACCCAATATGCTCGAACTTGAGCAGCATAGGCAACTTCCTTTGCTTGAGCTTGAGCGGCTTCAACGTCGGACTTGTAGACGACCACGATTGCCTCAACATCGACCTTGGCCGTCTCAACCTCATATTTGGCCGTTGCAAGTTCCGTGACCAGCCGAGCCTAGAGCTCCTCAATTTTCTTGGCTTGTGCCAACTTCTTCTCTTTCATGCCCTGGAACTGGCTTTCAGTCGAGGATAACTGAGCTCGAGCAGCCTCCTTCTCTGAAGCAAGACGGTCCATGTTTTGTGTCATGACCCCAAATCCTAACAGGCCGTGATGGCGCCTATCGTGGTACTAGGCTAGCCAACCATCACC
>ML248405.1:296-13589 GCA_005239495.1 Nicotiana undulata | reverse complement strand
GGTGAGGGCTGCGATCGCGGAGAATAAAACAATGGGCCCAGTCAAGCATACCTTGTGCGATCGTGGATAGACCTATGCGATCGCACAGGTCATTCTCTAATTCAGGTCGTGATGGGGCCCAACAACGGGGTTAGGCGAGCCAATATAGAAAACACTAGATAATATTCCCTTGCCCGTCTGATCTAAACATGTCGGAAATTACCAATTTTAAACAATTAACGTAATGCTAGCATGATACGACATAAAATCACAAAAATGTTAAGGCACAAGGCCGAACCAAAGCACATAAATAGATACACAGCCCAAACCCAACATACAAACTGCGTGTGTGCCAAGAACTAGTGTTATGAGTGTCACGGGCAACTACTGGATATACAATGACTACAATATATACAGAGTCTCAGTCTGAATGGAATAGATAGAGAATATAACAAAAGAAACTCCAGGGTGCTGCTAGGAAGTCGCCGGGAAAGCAGCTCACCCTGAAGTATGACCACGCTATAAATATCTAGCACCGACCTGATAATCAGACGTACCAGCCTCTGGACCTGTATAATCAAGTACATAAAAGAAAAGAAAGTGCAACATGAGTACATAAATAAATATGTACCCAGTGAGTATCCCGTCTAATCTCTAAGAAGTAGTAACGAGAGGTCGACTCGATACTCGCTAAGGTCGAACAGTTAACATAAAGCAGAATATAAGGAAAACAGTTGACATGTAAGCAATATATCACAATGAAGTAAACACAAGGTTTTCAAGTAAATACTCAAAGTAAATGACAATTTCCACTTTCTCTTCTCGCCAATACTCCCTTAAATCGTAAGGAAAACAACACCAAATAGTCATGCGCACACAAGGTAAGACAACATGCTGGAGTCATAAGAAAGAATAGCTATGCACTGCCAGGGATCGACCGGCCCGTACCAAGAGTGCATGCCTACCAATAATCATGCCTACGCACTGTCGGGGATCGACCGCCCGTACCAAGAGTGCGTCTATCAAAGTAGTCATATCATATCATAGTGAAGAATAGCTATGCACTGCCGGGGATCGACCGGCCCGTACCAAGAGTGCATGCTCAATAATAATCTTGCCTACACACTGCCGGGGATCGACCGTCCCGTACCAAGAGTGCGTCTATCAATGTAATAATATCATAGTGTAACTTCGTCCATGCACTGTCGGGGATCGACCGGCCCGAACAAAGAGTGTATTCTTAATTAAATCCCGGTGCAATGTCGGGGATTGACCGGCCCGTACCAAGAGTGAACTATAAAACCCGACGTGGCGTACGACCCGCTCCCTTAGGAATGAAGGAAGATTTACATATCGCTCGTGGGATGTAAATGGCAAAGCGACAACATGCGCACAAAAAACATTAAGTCTACTTCACTTATCAAATCTTTACAAATATTTAATCAATGAAATACTCAGGGATAACAATGATATATCAAGCAAGAATTTATAACATAGAAGTCACTTCAAGGCATAATACAAGGCATGATGTGGTCCTAAACTACCCGGACATAACACATGTAGTCGCTACGAACAGACTCTTGTCACGTGGTACGCACGTAGCCCCCAAAACAATTACATACAATACATAGAATACCTATGGGGACAGTTCCCTCTTACAAGGTTAGAAAGGAGACTCACCTCGTGACGATATCACCCCTCGGATCAAGGATGCGCCCGAATCTCCGAAATCTACTCTCGACGGCTCGCAACTAGCCAAACATGGAACATTTGAATCAATTCTAATCTCAAAGAAGGAGAATTAATAAGAAATCCCAAAATTAAGCATTCTTGAAGGTTTTTGGAATTTCGAACCCAGGCCCACACGTTCGGATTTCAAAAATTCTTGAAGGAATCAATTACCCGGAGTCTAAGGGTCATAATTATGCAAGTCCTTGCTAGAATTCATGGCAAAAATGAGTAATTAAAGTTTCCCAAAATCCCTAAATTTCTATGAATTGTTTTAGGATAATTAGAAGGGAATTTCATTAGGAAATGATGTTAAAATCATGAAAACAAAGGAATTATCTTACCTTGATGACAATGGTGGAACACCCTCTTGAAAGGCTCTCAAAACCTTGAGGAGGAAGATGAAAATGGAGGAAAATGGGCTGGGTCCCGTATTAAAATACACTGGCCAGCTGCTTGTACTGTGCGATCGCAGTTGGGCCAGTGCGTTCGCACAGGGCATACCCAGGGCCCTCAAGAAGCACAGTGCGATCACAGCTGAAGGCTGGTGATCGCAGAGAGTAGTTGCAGAGGGGGGACGGGGGTACGCAGCTTTGTGCAATCGCGGGAGGGGGGTGGTGAGGGCTGCGATCGCGGAGAACAAAAGAATGGGCCCAGTCAAGCATACCCTGTGCGATTGCGGATAGACCTGTGTGATCGCACAGGTCATTCTCCCACCCCAGGTCCAACCTCTTGTGCGATCGCAGCTGATGGACTGCAAACGCACTGAAGAAAACCAGACAGAAAAATCTGGTGTTTTGGAATTAACTCCGAGGGGTTCGAAACTCACTCGAGACCCTCGGGACCCCGTTCAAATACACCAACAAGTCTGTATTCATGATACAGACTTTCTCGAACTTCTGAAACATGGAAAACAACAACGAAACTCAAAATTCAACCCCAAAACCATATTGAATCAACTTAAAAACTTAAAAAATTCTAGAATTCACTTCATTGCGCCGAACGGGTCTATACTACTCGGAATGACTTCAAATTTTGCAGACAAGTCATAAATGACTATACGAAATTATTCCCGATCTCGGAATTCCGTTCGGACCTTGAAAGCATAAAATCACGTCCCAAGCCAAATTTCAAATATAAGGAAATCCTGATTTCCATTTCGGGCGCCGAAATGCTCCTGGGTCACCAAAAACCCGAGCCGAACACACGCCCAAGTCCGAAATCATCATACAGAGCTACTAGAGCTGTCAGAACTCGATTCCGAGGTCGTTTGCTCAAAATGTTGACCAAAGTCAAACTTGGCCAAATAGGCCAACCTTAAGGAACTAAGTGTTCTTAAACCACCCAAACCATTCCCAAATCCTGAACCACCTGCTCCTGCAAGTCATAAAGAACGAATAGCCTCTATGGAAGGTTTCATTTAAAGGAACGGGATCCTAATACACGAAACAACCGGCTGGGTCGTTACATTCTCCATGATTTTGGACCCTATTAGTTTATTGAGTAGAAATTATTAACCTAAACCTTCTTTGTTTTAGTTCTCTGTTTATAGCTCTAAATGGCTACCTAGGTTAAGCTCTGTGCACTGTTAGTGTTAGGATTTCCCTGACCATTTGTTTAAATTTCAGTTGTGATTGATTCTGAATCAATAGGCTTGTATGTTTAGCTTGTTTCTCGTTGTTTAGTCTCAACTGTTAGTTTTGCATGTTTAGCCTAGGGTTTCATCTTATTATGGTGTTTCTTGTTTTAATTCATAATAGGTATTAATTGTGTTGACCTAAAAGGCCATCCTTTGATAATTTAGCTAAATCTGTGTTCTGAGGCCCCGAAAGCCTCCGTTAATCTCACCTCGATATGTGTGCGTAGCCTGGGCGTGTAGCCGGGAAGCTTTTATGAGGAAACTTGATGAAAAGTTGATTTTTATAATGATTAATTGATTAAAGTTGACTTTGGTCAATATTTTTTGTAAACGGACCGGGACCCGTGATTTGACGGTCCCGGAGGGTCCGTAGAAAAATATGGGACTTGGCCGGAATCAAATTCCGAGGTCCCAAGCCCGAGAAATGAATTTTTAAAGGAAATTGTTATTTGAAAATAATAAGGACTTTTGAAAATGAAATTTGAATTGAAATCTGTGTTACCAGGCCCGTATTATGGTTTCGAAGCCCGAAACATGTTTAATATATGTTATGTGAGTTATCTGTAAAGTTTGGTGTAAAACAGACTTAATATGACGTGTTCCGGATCAAAACTGGAATAATTAAGCCTTAAGAAGTTTTAAGAAAATCCTATCAGTTTTGAGGTTGAATTCATTGATTTTGATGTTATTTTGGTGGTTTTAGTGCTTGAATAAGTTCGTATGATAATTTGGAAGCCGTGTGTGTTTTTGGTTTTGAGTCCCGAGGGCTCGGGTGAGTTTCGGGTAGCTAACAGAGTGTAAAAATGGGAAATATTTGGTGTTTTGGTTGATTTTTCTGGTGTCTGGTACCTTACTCTATGCGATCGCATAGGTGGAGCTGCGATCGCACAGAGTTGAGAGTGGGGGAGGGGTCTGATGCCTTACGCGATCGCATTGGTGGGGCCGCGATCGCAGTGTAGGAGATCATGTTGTTCCGCGATCGCATTCTTCTCTCCGCGATCGCAGAGAGTGCAGTCCAGCTTCTCCGCGATCTCATTCCTCTGTCCGCGATCGTAGAGAGTGAAACCCAGCTAAATCCGCGATCGCAATCCCTTGTCCGCGATCACACTGAATATTTTTGCCCAGTTATTAAAATACCCCAAAAACATAATATACTTACGGGATTTCATAATTTTTCACTTCCTTCTTCTTCTCCAACTCCCATTGAAGACCTTCAAGCCATTTTCTCCTCCATAGACTTTGGGTAAGTGTTCCTAACACCAATTTCTTCCACTTTCCTTCCCAAATCACTAAAATCTAGGCCTAAATCCTAAAATCAAAGTAGAAATTAGGGGTTTTGGGTAGAGTTAGGTTTTTGAAAATTTTGGGTAATTCAACCTCAATTTGGGGTTTGATTTCAAAACAAATTATATATTTGAACTCGTGGGGGTATGGGAGATCAGGATGGTCCGAGCCTCGTGTTTGGACCAAGCAGGCCCGTGGTCGAATTTTGGTATTTTTGGAAGAATGCTAGGAATTGTATAATTAGGATATGGGATTGTGTTAATGAGTCATTATTGATATTATTGAGTTAATTATGCCTAGATATTATCGTTTCGAAGTCGGATTCTAAAGGAAAGGCGGAATTAGAGGCGTGATTGCTATTTTTGGACCCGAGGTAAGTGTCTTGCCTAACTTTAGTGAGGGAATAGGTATTGTATGCTATGTGCTAAGTGTTTATCATGTTCAATGCAGTAGGTGAAGTGACGAGTACCTATGCATTGTGTGTCAAGCATGCCCCTGAGTCTATTTCTGCTAGAAACCTTGTTGCTACTTCCATGATTCATTATGTTATGAAAATGTCTCTATAGGGAGTTGTTTGTTGTTGGAAAACTTGATTGATGAACTCATGATGTATTGGTTTGGCTGAGGACCCATCTGTCAAGGATATATATTGAAGAAATTGATTATAGCTGAGACCCTTGCCGGGTAATTGTTGTGATATTGATTGATGCTTTCCCCTTGCCGGGTGATTTTGAACTATATTTCCACTATGCTGCATTCCTTACCATTAATATTTGTCATTGTTTTGGTGAGGAAGAGTGTAAAGCACGAAGGGTGATGTCGTGCCATGATATACATTGATCACACCATATATTGCATAGTGAGAAAGAGTGTAAAGCACGAAGGGTGATGACGTGCCATGATATAAATTGATCACACCATATATTGCATAGTGAGAAAGAGTGTAAAGCACTAAGGGTGATGCCGTGCCATGATATACATTGATCACACCATATATTGCATAGTGAGAAAGAGTGTAAAGCACGAAGGGTAATGCCGTGCCATGATATACATTGATTACATCATACATTGCATAGTGAAAGAGAAAGTGAAAGCACGAAGGATAATGCCGTGCCACGATTACATTGAATTACATCATATATTGCATATAGAGAAAGAAAGTAAAAGAACGAAGGGTAATGTCGTGCCATAATTCACGTTGATTACATCATAACTTTCATAGTAAGTAAGAGAGTAAAAGCACGAAGGGTGATGTCGTGCCATTATGTACATTTCTGGCATTTGTACTTGTTTACCTTGGTATTTCTGTTAAAATGCTGCTTATCTGCCCTCTTATGATCAATTAACTGTCCTATCTTACTTGTTACCCCACATTAACTTCTCCCGTATCCCCCTACTTGTATGTCTATTTCTTGCCTTGTCTTTCCATGTTATATGTTGTAGAATAGGACAGGTGAACGTTGTTATCAAGTCTAGCCTCGTCACTACTTCGGCCAAGGTTAGGCTCGGCACTTACTCAGTACATGGGGTCGGTTATACTGATATTACGCTGCACTTCTTAATGTTGTGCAGATCCCGCACCCGGATCCAGTGGACAGCGTTGAGGGAGTCTCCTCTAGTCCACCACAGAGGCTTCAAGGTATACCCACTGGCGTTCGTGGGCCTTGGCGTCTCTTCTATCCCTAGAACGTATATTGTCTTGTCTTATTCTCTAGTTTCAAGGACAATTATGTAGTTTCTTTCAGACTTTATATTTAGTATTCAATAGACAGTTCGTGAAGTTGTGACTCCCGGTTGACGTTTGTATTTACTATTTCACGTGGTTTTTGAATCATTTATCATTTCCGCTGTTTAAGACTATAAGGTGTTTTCGTTAAACAGTGTTAAATTGGTGTTATTATGAGAGTTTAGCTGTACACGTTGGCTTGTCTAGCGGGTTCAACGTTAGACGCAGTCACCACTCGAAGGTGGGATTTTGGGTCGTGACATTAATAAATCTCCATCATAGTAATAATACATGTTTTAGGTTGATTAAAATTTAAAAACCTATGTTTAATTCCTAATTTTTATTCACTGATTCTGCATTGTTAATTTAGGGTAGCATATTTATTTGCTTTGGTTATGTCGATTGTTTGTTTAATTCTGGATTGTATTGAAACCAAGTTATTATATTAATCTTTCCATGCCCCTTCTCTGCTTTATGTGTAAAAAATATACATACCTAAGTTCATATAACTATAGTAATCATGCATGATTAGGGATCGTTTGTATAGGTCTAATTCTGATTTGATGATCCTTAAAAAATTGAATTATGATCTTTTGTACATGATTAGTTAATTTAGGCTCATGTTCTTGTGCACTGCCTTAAAATATATAATTGATTTCTAATTTAGAATAACTTATTAAGTATACTTGATTAACTAATTACACATGTTAAGGACCACTTGAATTAGTTAATTTAAGCTCTGAAAATAACTCACTTAGGTTCAATTGCATAGGTTTATTTCATTTCATTTTTTAGGAAGTTTAGCCTCCAACTCCTTCATTAATATTAATTATTAAGATTAATTGCCTAATTAGATCAAAATTAGCTAACTTAATAAGTAACTTAGCACTGAACACTAAGGGGTAATTTCAGGGGTATTTCAAGGTAGTTTAGGAACTCTAAATGAATAATCTTGGTTGTACCAGCTCAAGAAACTTCTAGAATAAATATAAACATCAAAATAAAATAAGAAAGTTATTAAATCAGAATTTTCTGGGTAAAAATAGTAAATTTCAGAAATAAAAAGGGCTGTAAAAATAAAAGAACTTTCTAGAAATGGTACAGCTGTCCTAGCTGTTACAAAGATGCTGAAAATAGGATAAGGAGGAAAGCTGTACTGTACTATTTTCAGATTTTAGGATAAGGAATATTCTTTAAATATACCCTCCCTAGGCAACTTATATAAAGGCTACACTATTATGAAAAATTACACACACAATTAGAGAAATTCATTCTGAAATTTACACACATACTACATTAGAGAAAAATACTGTTATGAAAAAGCACATTACTCTGAAAACATAAGAACACTGAAAATACTGATATGGATACAGAAAACTCTAAAAATTGGTTTTCATCAAGCTGTAGTTTCTTCTGAAAAATTGGTCTTTCAGCTGTGGTTTTTCTGCTTCAAAACTGATTTTTGCTGTGGCTTTTCTAGGTTAAAACTGGTCAGTTTGTGCTGATTTTTCCGGGTTCTTTCTGGCTGGTTGCTACATTTTCTTGTTATTTTAAAGCTCACAAATCTTTGGTTTTCTTGACCTTTATTTGGTCAATTTTCTTGCTGTTTTTTTACTCTTAAGGTGTATAACTACTCTTTGCTTTAAATAGAATTTCTTTTGCTCGAAGAATTTGTTTGTGTTGAAATATGTTATGTTGTTTGGTTTTTCCTGTTAGTATGGATCTATGGCTTGTTTAAGTCTCTTTAGAATTTTCATGGGTAGCAATACTGTTATAGGTTTGAAACAGTATTAAAAGAGGTGAATCTGACCACCAATTGGTCAGATCCACCCCATAATAATGCATAACCCATTTGTATTTTTTTTGTTAGAAAATCAGTAGAAAATTGTAGGTGTTTGATTCTGTTACCAAGCTATGAGCAAATCTACTTCAAGTTGAAGCAACAGTAGTTTAGAAAGGTCATTTAGCTTAAGGCATTCATGATAGAAAAAAAAAATCGTATTCTTGTATAATAATGACCATGTAAAGTTTCAACTTTGTAAAACAACTATCTCCCCTCCCCTTTTCACTCTGGGCTACTGTAATGGACCGGACTATTATTATTTGAATATCCAATAATTTTATTTCTTTAAAAATTGAATATAAAAAATGGGCCAGACTTATAAGGTGTCCCAATAAGTCTGAACAAGTTTGGTCCCTAGGCCATTGGGCCTGAGTTATAAAGTCCTAAACTATGTTATTAAGATTGTTGATAAAGAATTATTCTGATTTTCCAAAATCCCTGAATTCCCATTGAAGCTGTATGTTTATTTGGAGTCCACTGGACTCTGCAGCTATGTGGCCTAGTTAGGCTATGTCTTTGAGTTAAATTAGGGCCTTTCTTACCTTAATGGAATTATGTGGAGTTTGGTACAACTTTTTTTTAAAATACAACTTTTATGTTAATTAAGAAGATAAAATGTTCAAGCTGGTTATGTGTATTTTCTTACTGTCATTTAAGACTATAATTCGAAGTATGTTCAATTGAATCATTTTTTTTTTAATTTTTGTACACTTTGATTCCTTTATGTAATGTATTTTTTGAGCTGGAACGTTTACATTTTTCTCTTAACAACAGCTAAAAATCGTACTGGCTTAGTACTTAAGCACGTAACTGGGCCAGATTTCAATATGGCCCAGACCTTGATTTTTAGGCTACCAAATTTAGTTCTAAAAGACCTTAAACAAACATATATTTTGTAGTTCAAAATACCTCTTTCACTCTTATATTAGTATTTTAAATAACTTAGGAAAAAAAAAATAACTTATGAACATAATAGTTTGCTTTAGATACATAATTATTTTGTAAAAAAAAAAAATTATTTTGTAATGCATTTGGCTTAGGGGACTCAACACAGGGGCTGGGTCCGTCTAGGACAGATGAACCTGAAATAAAAGACCATCCTGATGCATCTTACCTGCTATGTGTACATTATTTGTTTCGGCTTGTTTGTTGACCGGCTAAAGAAGGAAAATAACAAAAAATCCAAGAGTGAGGTAGGATAGAAAAATTTATCCGATTGTGAAATCCCCGATATTTGAAAATGCCTCGAAACTCTGCTAAAATATTTGAAAAAAAGGAGAAAAGAAAATGTATTTCATGAAAATGAGTTAGTATCATATTTTTCAAATTGCGTCAAAACTACCCGAACTACGCATGTTTGATTCTCACCGGTGTGGGATACGTAGGCAACCCTCATCGGGTCCAACCCTATTTTGCAAAAAATAAAATACGAAATATTTTCATAAATAAGGTTAGGTGATGCCGTTTTTGTCCAAATAGCCGGAGATGTCTCGACGGGGCGCCGGGAGGCTATTTTTGCAAGAATAGCCACTTATGGTCGTTTTCAAAGGCGATTCATTTTAAATTACAATTTTTGCAAAAAATAACACTATTCCTTTTTAGGTCAAAATAAATCATGGTTTTCTTTTTAACTAATCACTTTAAATAAATGTATAGGATGAGCACTATTGAAAATATACCTTTCAAAGCTGTAGAGGAAATCCCGATAGGACTCCATATGTGGTGGAATTACCTGGAGAGGTCAGTAGAGGTGCTGAGATAAAAGCTTTAGGCAGGCTCACCGGCCTCTTGAAGATTAAGCCAAGGTTGTACATAATTTAGGCTTTAATACCATTTTGGGATCCAACGCACAACATGTTCCATTTCTCTGATTTTAAGCTAACCCCTACACTTGAGGAGATAACAGGCTATGCTGGCCTTAACGAGAATCTAAGGAGCCGATACCCAGTGGCACCCAGAGCTGTAACTCCTCACATATTCTTGGACCTTTTGAGTATTAGACGGGAAGTCAAAGATGGAAACTTAGCTGAGGGATTCTGCACATTCTACTTTCTCTACCGTCGTTATGGGGACCCTCGTGGTTTTAAGGCTCTGGACATCGATTTAACCCACCAAGGGAATCAAAGCAAATGGGAAGCACACCGGGGATTGGCCTTTGTGGTAGCATTCTTGGATACTCTAATCTGCCCAAGGAGTGATGGATATATAGAGTTGGGACTCGTAGGAGTGGCTGACTTCATGATCAAAAAGCCTAATGGCACTCTTGTACCAATGATCCTAGCAGAAATCTATCGAGATCTCATTGTTTGTCAATCAGGGGGAAAGTTCTTTGAGGGTTGAAACTTGCTCTTACAGATCTGGATGATGGAACACCTTTGCCATTGCCCAGGTTATATGAACTACAATCTGACTGGTCTCAACTGCAATGAAGAACATGAAAACCGGGTAGAGGGACATGAGTTTCCAGAAGGTACAGAAGCATGGTTTGCACATTTGGGTTCCTTGACTACCAACCAAATAGAATGGACATTCGGCTGGCTCCCTGGACACGAAGTTATTTATATGTCGGCCGAAGTGTGTTTTCTTCTATTAATGGGTCTTCGGAGTATTCAACTGTATGCTCCACACAGGGTTCTACGACAGCTAGGAAGGCATCAAATTGTTCCTTATGATGAAGATTTGAGTCGACAAGTCATTCAACTGTGTCCAAGAGCTGCATTCCCGGAAGAAAAGGTCCGTCAGATTTGACATCATATAGGTTTCTGGAGCCGCAAACTCGAGTACGGGATTTGTCCAAAGGTGAGGTAGAGCCTAGCTACACGACCTGGTATGGTAGAAGGGGTAGAGAACATCAAGAGCCTGAATGGCCTGCTAAAAGGCCCCACGTACAACAGTTCACTGATGAGGCACAAGAATAATGGAATTGGTTGGTAAAGGAGAAAAACTACATGGCTATGATAAGCAAATTGGAAGGGCAAATCAGAGACATTATATTTGAAAGTAGTTTGCAAGCCGCCGCAGATGAAGGGGAGAAGAAAAGGTTGGCCAAAGAAAACGAAGCTCTCCGAGCCCATATTCAAAAGATGAAGATAGTTGCTGAAAATCCAGAGAGGAGCAGAACAAATGAAAGACTTATAAACGATCTTAGGCGGAAAGTGTGAGATTATGGGGATGATTTGGGAAAAGCCGAAGATGAATTGGCAAGAACCCGGGAAAATTTGGCAAAGAATGCAGAAGAACGGACGAAGTTTGTTCAACAGCTGAAAGGAAAGAATGACAAAGAAGTCACAAGTTTAAAGGAAAAGCTAACCACTCTTGAGAACGAAATGGCTCAGCAAATGAAGAATTTTAAAGCAGAAAGGGAACACTGTTATGCATTGATGTCTTAGTTGGATGAAGACTTGCAACAGTTATAAGAGCAAAACCGTAAGGCTACCCATGTTCTGGAGGCTAGGTCTCAGCAGATTGGACGCCTACTCCAGGAAAAGGGCATCATTAGAGAAAGGGTTAGAGAAACTGCTGATTATGTCGTCACGAAATGCCATGAGTGCGAGGATATGACTAGATCTACATTCTTTGCCGCTGTGATGAATTTTGTCCGCCAGATAATGGACGACCTATATCGCCTCAAAGAAGATATGGCACGCAGACCCACGGAAAGACCGATTGATGTCCCGCGAACCCCTGGAGTAGTATTGGAAGCACTTATGTATTCCTGATTTTCTTTTTCGAGTCTGTATTTCAGTTTCTTTTACAGTCTGTTTAGTCTACTTTGAGTCTGTTTTGGTTTTTAGTTTTTAAATATGTATGTCAGAGTCGTTGTAATAGATGAAAATTAGAAGTTTTGTTTAATGAAAATTTTAAAATCAAAATGTTGCTTTCTTTTTGCATTCATCCCCTGAACTACGTGATGATCTGATTCATGCGGCGTCATGATACGTCGGCAATCCACATAGGATTCGATCATAATCTTAAAAAAAGGAAATAATTTAGAAGAGAAAAAAGAGAAAATATTGAAAAAGATCAAGGAAAAGTAAAGAGTCAAAATCAGGGAAACACAAAAGCGGGATGAGACACTCAACCGTTACAAAACATGTAGAGAAACATTTAACCATCTAGGTGCATTGCATACCCCCAACGTGCGATTCCATATGTGTTAAATGCCTCAATCTAACGGTTTTGTGGTGTATGTTGTTTTCTTTTTAAAGGTTATGTTTTAGGTGGTTGGTTTTACGGTAATCTGGCTTCACACTCATACTTCACGAGATCCAAAGGGAGTGTCGAAATGACTTCAGAGAGTCATCTACCAATAATTAACTCCTCAGAGTAAAGCCCAATATCGGTTATCCTGACATCCGAGTCAGCAACTGCTGAAGAAAATAGGATACTGCATCGCTGCATGTTTGTCACGACCCAATTCTCCCTCTGACTGGGTCTCGTGACGCCACCTAGTCTAGACGACTAGGTAAGCCTATTACTTAAGCGAAGTTTAGATAAAACAGGTAAATTAATAGTAAGTGAAATAAATCATACTCAAGTCGACGCCGCTCGGCATTTAACAGTTACTTTACCTAGAACCCGAAATATCACAATACATCACAAACTACTCTACTGCTCAATAGGTACAACTGGATAGAAAAGACCGTATAGTTTCATCTACAAGTACTACAACTGCAAGATAGGAAGGGGACTCGTAGATCTGCGGATGCTGCAGGTTATACCTCGAGTCTCCTGATACCGCTGCTGCCGGCTAGCTGAGATACCGCGTACTAGGACCTGGATCTGCACATGGGGAACAACATGCGCAGAAGGGCGTGAGTACTCCACATTCGGTACCCAGTAAGTGCCAAGCCTAACCCCAGTCAAGTAGTGACGAGGTCAGGTAGGGGCCCTACTGAGGTTTGCAAAGTAACAGATATAGAGAACAAGTAAGTAAAATAGGTGATAATCGACAGGAATTATAAGTAAACGCTAGCAAGAAACGGTATAATCAAATGCTCGGATCAACGCAATATATATATATATATATAAAGCTCTGTAAGAAAGTAAAGGTACAGTGCAATGCAATATGAGGGAAAGGCTCAAGTCTCTGCC
>MDKH01090664.1:0-14847 GCA_005239495.1 Nicotiana undulata | reverse complement strand
CATAACCTAGGGAGTGGGGACCCTATATTGGAAAGTCGTCTGGTTATGCTGGCATCAACTAGTAAGTGGGGACACTAGGTTGGAAAGTCATCAGGTTATGCTGGACTTAACTAGGGATGGAGACATATGTTTGAAAGTCATAAAGTTATGATGGAATCAACTATGGAGTGGAGACCCTGTGTTGGAAAGTCATAAGGTTATGCGTGCATCAACTGGGGATTGGAGATCCGATGTTGGAAAGTCATCAGGTTATGCTGGCATTAACTAGGGAACCCTTTGTTGGAAAGTCACCAGGTGATGCTGGCATCAATTAGGGAGTGAAGACCCTATGTTTGAAAGTCATCAAGTTATGCCGGCATCAACTAGGGAATGGGGACCCTATGTAAGAAATTCATCAGGTTATGCTGGCATCGACGAGGGAGTGGAGACACTATGTTAAAAAGTCATCAGGTTATGATTGCATCAACCAGGGAGTGGGGACCCTATGTTGGAAAGTCATCATGTTATGCTTACATCAACTAGGGAGTGGAGACCCTATGTTTGAAGGTCAATCAGGTTATGCTGGCATTAACTAGGGAGTGGGGCCCTATGTTGGAAAGTCATCAGGTTATGCTTGCATTAACTAGAGAGTGGGGACCTAAGTTGGAAAGACATCAGGTTATGCTGGCATCAACTAGGGAGTGGGGACCCTATGTTGGAAAGTCATCAGGTTATGCTAGCATACACTAGGGAGTGGAGACCATATGGTGGAAAGTCATCAGGTTATGATGAAATCAACTAGGGAGTGGAGACCATGTGTTGGAAATTCATAAGGTTATGCCTTCATCAACTAGGGAGTGATGACCCAATGTTGGAAAGTCATCAGGTTATGGTGGCATCAACTAGGGAGCGGGGACCCTATGTTGGAAAGTCACCGGGTTATGCTGGCATCAACTATGGAGTGGGGACCCTATGTTGGAAAGTCATCTGATTATGCTTGCATCAACTAGGTAGTGGAGACCCTATGTTGGAAAGTCATCAGGTTATGCTTGCATCAACTAGGGAGTGGGGACTTTATGTTGGAAAGTCACAAGGTTATGCTTGGATCAACTAAGGAGTGGATACCCTATGTTTGAAGGTCAATCAGGTTATGCTGGCATCAACTACGGAGTGGGGACCCTATGTGGGAAAGTCACCAGGTTATGCTGGGATCAATTAGGGAGTGAAGAGCCTATGTTGGAAAGTCACCAGGTTATGCTAGGATCAATTAGGGAGTGAAGAGCCTATGTTGGAAAGTCATCAGGTTATGCTAGCATCAACTAGGGAGTGGGGATCCTATGTTGGAAAGTCACCAGGTTATGCCGGCATCAACTAGAGAGTGGGGACCTAAGTTGGAAAGACATCAGGTTATGCTTGCATCAACTAGGGAGTGGAGACCCGATGTTGGAACGTCATCAGGTTATGCTGGCATCAACTAGGTAGTGGGGACCCTATGTTGGAAAGTTATCAGGTTATGCTGGCATCAACTAGGGAGTGGAGACCATATGTTGGAAAGTCATCAAGTTATGATAGCATCAACTAGGGAGTGGAGACCGTGTGTTGGAAAGTCATAAGGTTATGCTTGCATCAACTAGGGAGTGAAGACCATATGTTGGAAAGTCATCAGGTTATGCTGGCATCAACTAGGGAGTGGGGACCCTATGTTGGAAAGTCACCATGTTATACTGGAATCAACTAGAGTGTGTGGAAGCTATGTTGGAAAGTCACCAAGTTATGCTGTTATCAACTAGGGAGCGGGGACAATATGTTGGAAAGTCACCAGGTTATGTAGGTATCAATTAGGGAGTGGAGAGCCAATGTTGGAAGGTCATCAGGTTATTCTAGCATCAACTAGGGAGTGGGGACCCTATGTTGGAAAGTGATCACGTTATACTGGCTTCAACCAGGGAGTGGGGACCCTATGTTGGAAAGTCATCAGGTTACGCTGGCATCAATTAGGGAGTGGGTACCCTATGTTGGAAAGTCATCAGCTAATGCTGGCATCAATTAAGGAGTGGAAACCATATGTTGGAAAGTCATCAGGTTATGCTGGCATCAACTAGGGACTGAGGACCCTATGTTGGAAAGTCATCAGGTTATGTTTTCATCAACTAGTGAGTGGGGACTTAATTTGGAAAGTCATCCGGTTATGCTGGCATAAGCTAGGGAGTGGGGACACTATATTGGAAAGTCGTCTGGTTATGCTGGCATCAACTAGTGAGTGGGGACCCTAGGTTGGAAAGTCATCAGGTTAAGCTGGACTTAACTAGGGATGGAGACCATATGTTTGAAAGTCATAAAGTTATGATGGAATCAACTATGAAGTGGAGACCCTGTGTTTGAAAGTCATAAGGTTATGCTTGCATCAACTGGGGATTGGAGATCCGATGTTGGAAAGTCATCAGGTTATGCTGGCATCAACTAGGGAGTGTGGACCCTATGTTGGAAAGTCTCTAGGTGATGCTGACATCGACTAGGGAGTGAAGACCCTATGTTGGAAAGTCGTCACGTTATGCTGGCATCAACTATGGAGTGGGGACCCTTTGTTGGAAAGTCATCTTGTTATGCTTGCATCAACTAGGTAGTGGAGACCCTATGTTGGAAAGTCATCAGGTTATGCTGGCATCAACTAGGGAGTGGGGACCCTATGTTGGAAAGTCATCAGGTTATGCTTACATCAACTAGGAAGTGAAGACTCTATGTTAAAAAGTCATCAGCTTATGCTGGCATCAACTAAGGAGTTGAGACCATATGTCGGATAGTCATCAGGTTATGCTGACATCAACTAGGGAGTGGAGACTCTATGTTGGAAAGTCATCAGCTTATGCTGGCATCAACTAAGGAGTTGAGACCATATGTCTGGTAGTCATCAGGTTATGCTGACATCAACTAGGGCGTGGATACCCTTTGTTGGAAATTCATAAGGTTATGCTTGCATAAACTAGGGAGTGGAGACCCTATGTTTGAAATTCATAAGGTTATGCTTGCATAAACTAGGGAGTGGAGACCCTATGTTTGAAAGTCATCAGGTTATGTTGGCATCAACTAGGGAGTGGTGACACTATATGGGAAAGTCACCAGGTTATGTTGGCATCAACTAGGGAGTTGAGACCCTATGATTGAAGGTCAATCAGGTTATGCTGGCATCAACTAAGGAGTGGGGACACTATTTTGGAAAGTCATCAGGTTATGATGGCATCAACTAGAGAGTGGAGACCTAAGTTGGAAATACATCAGGTTATGCTAGCATCAACTAGGGAGTGGGGACCCTATGTTGGAAAGTCATCGGGTTATTCTGGCTTCAACTAGGTAATGGAGACCATATGTTGGAAAGTCATCAAGTTATGATGGAATCAACTAGGGAGTGGAGACCATGTGTTGGAAAGTCATAAGGTCATGCTTTCATCAAGTAGGGAGTGAAGACCCTATGTTGGAAAGTCATCAGGGTATGCTGACATCAACTAGGAAGCGAGGACCCTATGTTTGGAAGTCATCAGCTTATGTTGGCATCAACTAAGGAGTGCAGACCATATGTTAGAAAGTCATCAGGTTATGCTGGCATCAACTAGGGACTGGGGACCCTATGTTGGAAAGTACTCAGATTATGCATCCATCAACTAGGAAGTGGTGACCCTATGTTGGAAAGTCATCAGCTAATGCTGGCATCAATTAAGGAGTGGAAATCATATGTTGGAAAGTCATCAGGTTATGCTGGCATCAACTAGGGACCCTATGTTGGAAAGTCATCAGGTTATGCTTGCATCAACTAGGGAGTGGGGACCTAATTTGGAAAGTCATCCGGTTATGCTGGCATAACCTAGGGTGTGGGGACCCTATGTTGGAAAGTCGTCTGGATATGCTAGCATCAACTAGTGAGTGGGGACCATAGATTGGAAAGTCATCAGGTTATGCTGGACTTAACTAGGGATGGACACCATATGTTTGAAAGTCATAAAGTTATGATGGAATCAACTATGGAGTGGAGACCCTGTGTTGGAAAGTCATAAGGTTATGCTTGCATCAACTTGGGAGTGGAGATATGATGTTTGAAAGTCATCAGGTTATGCTGGCATCAACTAGGGAGTGGGGACCCTATGTTGGAAAGTCACCAGGTGATGCTGACATCAACTAGGGAGTGAAGACCCTATGTTGGAAAGTCATCACGTTATGCTGGCATCAACTATGGAGTGGGGACCCTTTGTTGGAAAGTTATCTTGTTATGCTTGCATCAACTAGGTAGTGGAGACCCTATGTTGGAAAGTCATCAGGTTATGCTGGCATCAACTAGGGAGTGGGGACTCTATCTCGGAAAGTCACAAGGTTATGCTGGGATCAGCTAGGGAGTGGAGACCCTATGTTTAAAGGTAAATCAGGTTATGCTGGCATCAACTAGGGAGTGGGGACCCTATGTTTGAAAGTCATCAGGTTATGCTGGCGTCAACTATAGAGTGGGGACCTAAGTTGGAAAGACATCAGTTTATGCTTGCATCAACTAGGGAAGGGAGACCCGATGTTGGAAAGTCATCAGGTTATGTTGGCATGAACTAGGGAGTGGGGACCCTATGTTGGAAAGTCATCAGGTTATGCTGGCATCAACTAAGGAGTGGAGACCATATGTTGGAAAGTCATCAAGTTATGATGTCATCAACTAGGGAGTGGAGACCATGTGTTGGATAGTCATAAGGTTATGCTTGCATCAACTAGGGAGTGAAGACCCTATGTTGGAAAGTCATCATGTTATGATGGCATCGACTAGGAAGTGGGGACCCTATGTTTGAAAGTCACCATGTTATGCTGGCATCAACTAGAGTGTGAGGACCCTATGTTGGAAAGTGACCAAGTTATTCTAGCATCAACTAGGGAGCGGGGACACTATGTTGGAAAGTCACCAAGTTATGTAGGTATCAACTAGGGAGTGGAGAGCCTATGTTGGAAGGTCATCAGGTTATTCTAGCATCAACTAGGGAGTGGGGACCCTATATTGGAAAGTTATCACGTTATACTGGCATCAACAAGGGAGTGGGGACCCTATGTTGGAAAGTCATCAGGTTACGCTGGCATCAATTAGGGAGTGGGTACCCTATGTTGGAAACTCATCAGGTTATGCTTACATTACCTAGGGAGTGGGGACCCTAGTTGGAAAGTCATCAGGTTATGCTAGCATCAACCAGGGAGTTTGGACCCTATGTTAGAACGTCATCAGGTTATGCTGGCATCAACTACGGAGTGGGGACCCTATGTTGGATAATCGCCAGGTGATGCGTCCATCAACTAGGGAGTGGAGACCCTATGTTGGAAAGTCAATTAGGTTATGCTGGCATCAACTAGGGACTGGGGACCCTATATTGGAAAGTCATCAGGTTATGCTTGCATCAACTAGGGAGTGGGGACTTAAGTTTGAAAGTCATCAGTTATGCTAGCATAACCTAGGGAGTGGGGACCCTATGTTGGAAAGTCGTTAGGTTATGCTGG
Organism: Nicotiana undulata; assembly: GCA_005239495.1. Taxonomy (NCBI): domain Eukaryota; kingdom Viridiplantae; phylum Streptophyta; class Magnoliopsida; order Solanales; family Solanaceae; genus Nicotiana; species Nicotiana undulata. The sequence goes on along the minus strand of MDKH01090664.1, from coordinate 9,357 downwards.
CATCAACTAGTGAGTGGGGACCATATGTTGGATAGTCATCAGGTTATTTTGGAGTCAACTAGGGATGGAGACCATATGTTGGAAAGTCAGCAAGTTATGAAGGCATCAACTATGGAATAGGGACCCTATGTAAGAAATTCATTAGGTTATGCTGGCATCGACTAGGGAGTCGAGACACTATATTGGAAAGTCATCCGGTTATGATGGCATCAACCAGGGAGTGGGGACCTTATGTTGGAAAATCATCAGGTTATGCTTACATCAACTAGGGAGTGGTGACCCTATGTTTGAAGGTCAATCAGGTTATGCTGGCATTAACTAGGGACTGGGGACCCTATGTTGAAAAGTCATCAGGTTATGCTGGCATTAACTTGAGAGTGGGGACCTAAGTTGGAAAGACATCAGGTTATGCTGGCATCAACTAGGGAGTGGGAACCTTATGTTGGAAAATCGTCAGGTTATGCATGCATCAACAAGTGAGTAGGGACCCTATGTTGGAAAGTCATCAGGTGATGCTGGCATCAATTAGGGAGTGAAGACCCTATGTTTGAAAGTCATCAAGTTATGCAGGAATCAACTATGCAATGGGGACCCTATGTAAGAAATTCATCAGGTTATGCTGGCATCGACTAGGGAGTGGAGACACTATGTTGGAAAGTCATCAGGTTATGATGGCATCAACCAGGGAGTAGGGACCCTATGTTGGAAAGTCATCAGGTTACGCTTACATCAAAAAGGGAGTGAAGACCCTATGTTTGAAGGTCAATCAGGTTATGCTGGCATTAACTAGGGAGTGGGGATCCTATGCTGGAAAGTCATCAGGTTATGCTGGCATTAACAAGAGATTGGGGACCTAAGTTGGAAAGACATCAGGTTATGCTGGCATCAACTAAGGAATGGGGACCCTATGTTAGAAAATCGTCAGGTTATGCTGGCATCAACAAGTGAGTGGGGACCCTATGTTGAAAAGTCATCAGGTTATGCTAGCATCAACTAGGGAGTGGAGACCATATGGTGGAAAGTCATCAGATTATGATGGCATCAACTATGGAGTGGAGACCATGTGTTGGAAATGCATAAGGCTATGCTTGCATCAACTAGGGAGTGATGACCCTATGTTGGAAAGCCATCAGGTTATGCCGGCATCAACAAGGGAGCGGGGACCCTATGTTGGAAAGTCACCGGGTTACGTTGGCATCAACTATGGAGTGGGGACCCTATGTTGGAAAGTCATCTGGTTATGCTTGCATTAACTAGGTAGTGAAGACCCTATGTTGGAAAGTCATCAGGTTATGCTGGCATCAACTAGGGAGTGGGGACCCTATGTTGGAAAGTCACAAGGTTATGCTTGGATAACCTAAGGAGTGGATACCCTATGTTTGAAGGTCAATCGGGTTATGCTGGCATCAACTACGGAGTGGGGACCCTATGTTGGAAAGTCACCAGGTTATGCTGGCATCAACTAGGGAGCGGGAACCCTATGTTGGAAAGTCACCAGGTTATGCTGGGATCAATTAGGGAGTGAAGAGCCTATGTTGGAAAGTCATCAGGTTATGCTAGCATCAACTATGGAGTGGGGACCCTATGTTGGAAAGTCACCAGGTTATGCCGGCATCAACTATGGAGAGGAGACCCTATGATGGAATGTCAATCAGGTTATGCCGGCATCAACTAGGGAGTGGGGACCCTAGGTTGGAAAGTCATCAGGTAATGCTAGAATAAACTAGGGAGTGGTGACCCTATGTTGGACAATTATCAGGTTATGTTGGCATCAACTAGAGAGTGGGGACCCTATGTTTGAAAGTCACCAGTTTATGCCGGCATCAACTAGGGAGTGGGGACCCTATGTTTGAAAGTCACCAGTTTATGCCGGCATCAACTAGGGAGAAGAGACCCTATGTTGGAATGTCAATCTGGTTATGCCAGAATTAACTAGGGAGTGGTGACCCAATGTTGGAAAGTGATCACGTTATACTGGCACCAATAAGGGAGTGGGGACCCTATGTTGGAAAGTCATCAGGTTATGCTGGAATCAACTAGGGAGTGGGGGACCCTCATTTGTAAAGTCATTTGGTTGTGATGGCATCAACTAAGGAGTGGGGACCCTATATTGGAAAGTCATTAGGTTATGCTGGCATCGACTAGGGAGTTGAGACACTATGTTGGAAAGTCATTACGTTATGCTGGCATCAACCAGGGTGTAGGGACCCTATGTTGGAAAGTCATCAGGTTATGCTTACATCAACTAGGGAGTGGAGACCCTATGTTGGAAAGTGATCAACTTATGCTGGCATCAACTAACGAGTTGAGACCATATGTTGGAAAGTCATCAGGTTACGCTAACATCAACTAGGGACTGGAGACCCTTTGTTGGAAATTCAAAAAGTTATGCTTGTATAAACTAGGGAGTGGAGACCCTATGTTTGAAAGTCATCAAGTTATGTTGGCATCAACTAGGGAGTGGTGACCCTATGTTGGAAAGTCATCAGGTAATGCTAGAATCAACTAGGGAGTAGGGACCCTGTGTTGGAAAATTATCAGGTTATGCTGACATCAACTAGAGAGTGGGGACCCTATGTTTGAAAGTCACCAGTTTATGCCGGCATAAACTAGGGAGAGGAGACCCTATGTTGGAATGTAAAAATGGTTATGCTAGCATCAACTAGGGAGTTGGGACCCTATATTGGAAATTCAATAGGTTATGCTTGTATAAACTTGGGAGTGGAGACCCTATGTTTGAAAGTCATCAAGTTATGTTGGCATCAACTAGGGTGTGGTGACCCTATGTTGTAAAGTCACCAGGTTATGTTGGCATCAACTAGGGAGTGGGGACCCTATGTTGGAAAGTCATCAGGTAATGCTAGAATCAACTAGGGAGTAGGGACCCTATGTTGGAAAATTATCAGGTTATGCTGACATCAACTAGAGAGTGGGGACCCTATGTTGGAAAATTATCAGGTTATGCTGACATCAACTAGAGAGTGGGGACCCTATGTTTGAAAGTCACCAGTTTATGCCGGCATAAACTAGGGAGAGGAGACCCTATGTTGGAATGTAAAACTGGTTATGCTAGCATCAACTAGGGAGTTGGGACCCAATGTTTTAAAGTGATCACGTTATACTGGCACCAATAAGGGAGTGGGGACCATATGTTGGAAAGTCATCAGGTTGTGCTGGAATCAACTAGGGAGTGGGGGACCCTCATTTGTAAAGTCATCTGGTTTTGCTGGCATCAACTTGGGAGTGGGGACCCTATATTGGAAAGTCATTAGGTTATGCTGGCATCGACTAGGGAGTTGAGACACTATGTTGGAAAGTCATTAGGTTATGCTGGCATCAACCAGGGTGTGGGGACCCTATGTTGGAAAGTCATCAGGTTATGCTTACATCAACTAGGGAGTGGAGACCCTATATTGGAAAGTTATTAGTTTATGCTGGCATCAACTAAGGAGTTGAGACCATATGTTGGAAAGTCATCAGGTTACGCTGACATCAACTAGGGAGTGGAGACCCTTTGTTGGAAATTCAAAAGGTTATGCTTGCATAAACTAGGGAGTGGAGACCCTATGTTTGAAAGTCATCAAGTTATGTTGGCATCAACTAGGGAGTGGTGACCCTATGTTGGAAAGTCACCAGGTTATGTTGGCATCAACTAGGGAGTGGGGATCCTATGTTGGAAAGTCATCAGGTAATGCTAGAATCAACAAGGGAGTAGAGACCCTATGTTGGAAAATTATCAGGTTATGTTGTCATCAACTAGAGAGTGGGGACCCAATGTTTGAAAGTCACCAATTTATGTCGGCTTAAACTAGGGAGAGGAGACCCTATGTTGGAATATAAAACTGGTTATGCCAACATCAACTAGGGAGTGGGGACCCAATGTTGGAAAGTGATCACGTTATACTGGCACTAATAAGGGAGTGAGGACCCTATGTTGGAAAGTCATCAGGTTATGCTGGAATCAACTAGGGAGTGGGGGACCCTCATTCATAAAGTCATCTGGTTGTCCTGGCATCAACTAGGGAGTGGGGATCCTATGTTGGAAAGTCATCAGGTTATGCTGGAATCAACTAGGGAGTGGGGGACCCTCATTCATAAAGTCATCTGGTTGTCCTGGCATCAACTAGGGAGTGGGGACCCTATATTGGAAAGTCATTAGGTTATGCTGGCATCGACTAGGGAGTTGAGACTCTATGTTGGAAAGTCATTAGGTTATGCTGGCATCAACCAGGGTGTGGAGACCCTATGTTGGAAAGTCATCAGGTTATGCTTACATCAACTAGGGAGTGGAGACCCTATGTTGGAAAGTCATCAGCTTATGCTGGCATCAACTAAGGAGTTGAGACCATATGTTGGAAAGTCATCAGGTTACGCTGACATCAACTAGGGAGTGGAGACCCTTTGTTGGAAATTCAAAAGGTTATGCTTGCATAAACTAGGGAATGGAGACCCTATGTTTGAAAGTCATCAAGTTATGTTGGCATCAACTAGGGAGTGGTGACCCTATGTTGGAAAGTCACCAGGTTATTTTGGCATCAACTAGGGGGTGGGGACCCTATGTTGGAAAGTCATCAGGTAATGCTAGAATCAACTAGGGAGTGGGGACCCTATGTTGGAAAATTATCAGGTTATGCTGGCATCAACTAGAGAGTGGGGACCCTATGTTTGAAAGTCACCAGTTTATGCCTGCATAAACTAGGGAGAGGAGACCCTATGTTGGAATGTAAAACTGGTTATGCCACCATTAACTAGGGAGTGGGGACCCAATTTTGGAAAGTGATCACGTTATACTGCCACCAATAAGGGAGTGGGGACCCTATGTAGGAAAGTCATCAGGTTATGCTGGAATCAACTAGGGAGTGGGGGACCCTCATTTGTAAAGTCATCTGGTTGTGCTGGCATCAACTAGGGAGTGGGGACACTATATTGGAAACTCATTAGGTTATGATGGCATCGACTAGGGAGTTGAGACACTATGTTGGAAAGTCATCAGATTATGCTGGCATCAACTAAGGAGTTGAGGCCATATGATGGAAAGTCATCAGGTTACGCTGACATCAACTAGGGAGTAGAGAACCTTTGTTGGAAATTCTTAAGGTTATGCTTGCATAAACTAGGGAGTGGAGACCCTATGTTTGAAAGTCATCAGGTTATGTTGGCATCAACTAAGGAGTGGTGACCCTATGTTAGAAAGTCACCATGTTATGTTGGCATCAACTAGGGAGTGGAGACCCTATGTTTGAAGGTCAATCAGGTTATGCTGGCATCCACTAAGGAGTGGGGACCCTATTTTGGAAAGTCATCAGGTTATGATGGCATCTACTAGAGAGTGGGGACATAAGTTGGAAAGACATCAGGTTATGTTAGCATCAACTAGGGAGTGGAGACCCTCTGTTAGAAAATCATCAGGTTATGCTGGCATCAACAAGTGAGTGGGGACCCTATGTTGGAAAGTCATCAGGTTATTCTGACATCAACTAGGGAGTGGAGACCATATGTTGGAAAGTCATCAGGTTATGACGGCATCAACTAGGGAATGGAGACCATGTGTTGGAAAGTCGTAAGGTCATGCTTGCATCAACTAGGGAGTGAAGACCCTATGGTTGAAAGTCATCAGGTTATGCTGACATCAACAAGTGAGCGAGGACCCTATGTTGGGAAGTCATCAGCTTATGCTGGCATCAACTAAGGAGTGGAGACCATATGTTGGAAAGTCATCAGGTTATGCTGGCATAAACTAGGGACTAGGGACCCTATGTTGGAGAGTACTCAGGTTTTGCGTCCATCAACTAGGGAGTGTGGACCCTATGTTGGAAAGTCATCAGCTATTGCTGGCATCAACTAAGGAGTGGAAACCATATGTTGGAAAGTCATCAGGTTATGCTGGCATCAACTAGGGACTGGGGACCCTATATTGGAAAGTCATCAGGTTATGCTTGCATCAACTAGGGAGTGGGGACCTAATTTTTAAAGTCATCCAGTTATGCTGGCATAACCTAGGCAGTGGAGACCCTATGTTGGAAAGTCATAAGGTTATGCTTGCATCAACTGGGGAGTGGAGAACCGATGTTGGAAAGTCATCAGGTTATGCTGGCATCAACTAGGGAGTGGGGACCCTATGTTGGAAAGTCACCAGGTGATGCTTTCATCAACGAGGGAGTGAAGACCCTATGTTGGAAAGTCATCAGGTTATGCTGGCATCAACTAGGGAGTGGGGACCCTATGTTGGAAAGTCACCAGGTGATGCTTTCATCAACGAGGGAGTGAAGACCCTATGTTGGAAAGTCATCACGTTATGCTGGCATCAACTATGGAGTGGGGACCCTATGTTGGAAAGTCATCAGGTTATGCTGGCATCAACTAGGGAGTGGGGACTCTATGTTGGAAAGTCACAAGGTTATGCTGGGATCAACTAGGGAGTGGAGACCCTACGTTTGAAGGTAAATTTGAATATGCTGGCATCAACTAGGGAGTGGGGACCCTATGTTGGAAAGTCATCAGGTTATGCGGGCATCAACTAGAGAGTGGGGACCTAAGTTGGAAAGACATCGGGTTATGCTGGCACCAACTAGGGAGTGGGGACCCAATGTTGGAAAATCATCAGGTTATGGTAGCATCAACAATTGAGTGGGACCCTATGTTGAAAAGTCATCAGGTTATGCTAGCATACACTAGGGAGTGGAGACCATATGGTGGAAAGTCATCAGGTTATGATGACATCAACTAGGGAGTGGAGATCATATGGTGGAAAGTCATCAGGTTATGCTAGCATACACTAGGGAGTGGAGACCATATGGTGGAAAGTCATCAGGTTATGATGACATCAACTAGGGAGTGGAGATCATGTGTTGGAAATTCATAAGGTTATGCTTGCATCAACTAGGGAGTGATGACCCTATGTTGGAAAGTCATCAGGTTATGCTGGCATCAACTAGGGAGCGGGGACCCTATGTTGGAAAGTCACCGGGTTATGCTGGCATCAACTATTGAGTGGGGACCCTATGTTGGAAAGTCATCTGGTTATGCTTGCATCAACTTGGTAGTGGAGACCGTATGTTGTAAAGTCATCAGGTTATGCTAGCATCAACTAGGGAGTGGGGACCCTATGTTGGAATGTCACAAGGTTATGCTTGGATCAACTAGGGACTGGATACCCTATGTTTGAAGGTCAATCAGGTTATGCTGGCATCAACTAGGGAGTGGGGACCCTATGTTGGAAAGTCACCAGGTTATGCTGGCATCAACTAGGGAGTGGGAACCCTATGTCTCACCAGGTTATGTTGGGATAAATTAGGGAGTGAAGAGCCTATGTTGGAAAGTCATCAGGTTGTGCTAGCATCAACCAGGGAGTCGGGACCCTATATTGGAAAGTCACCAGGTTATGCCGGCATCAACTATGGAGAGGAGACCCTATGATGGAATGTCAATCAGGTTATGCCGGCGTCAACTAGGGAGTGGGGACCAAATGTTGGAAAGTTATCACGTTATGCTGCCATCAACTAGGGAGTGGGGACCCCATGTTGGAAAGTCATCAGGTAATGCTGGAATCAAATAGGAAGTGGGGACTCTATGTTGGAAAATTATCAGGTTATGGTGGCATCAACTAGAGAGTGGGGACCCTATGTTTGAAAGTCACCAGTTTATGCCGGCATCAACTACGGAGAGGAGACCCTATGATGGAATGTCAATCAGGTTATGCTGGCATCAACTAGAGAGTGGGGACCCTATGTTTGAAAGTCACCAGTTTATGCCGGCATCAACTACGGAGAGGAGACCCTATGTTGGAATGTCAATCTGGTTATGCCAGTATCAACTAGGGAGTGGGGACCCAATTTTGGAAAGTGATCACCTTATACTGTCATCAATAAGGGAGTGGGGACCCTATGTTTGAAACTCATCAGGTTATGCTGGAATCAACTAGGGAGTGGGGGACCCTCATTTGTAAAGTCATCTGGTTGTGCTGGCATCAACTAGGGAGTGGGGACCCAATTTTGGAAAGTGATCACCTTATACTGGCATCAATAAGGGAGTGGGGACCCTATGTTTGAAACTCATCAGGTTATGCTGGAATCAACTAGGGAGTGGGGGACCCTCATTTGTAAAGTCATCTGGTTGTGCTGGCATCAACTAGGGAGTGAGGACCCTATATTGGAAAGTCTTTAGGTTATGCTGGCATCGACTAGGGAGTTGAGACACTATGTTGGAAAGTCATTAGGTTATGATGGCATCAACCAAGGTGTGGGGACCCTATGTTGGAAAGTCATCAGGTTATACTTACATCAACTAGGGAGTGGAGACCCTATGTTGGAAAGTCATCAGCTTATGCTGGCATCAACTAAGGAGTTGATACCATATGTTGGAAAGTCATCAGGTTACGCTGACATCAACTAGGGAGTAGAGAACCTTTGTTGGAAATTCTTAAGGTTATGCTTGCATAAACTAGGGAGTGGAGACCCTATGTTGGAAAGTCATCAGCTTATGCTGGCATCAACTAAGGAGTTGACACCATATGTTGGAAAGTCATCAGGTTACGCTGACATCGACTAGGGAGTGGAGACCCTTTGTTGGAAATTCATAAGGTTCTGCTTGCATAAACTAGGGAGTGAAGACCTTATGTTTAAAAGTCATCAGGTTATGTTGGCATCAACTAGGGAGTGGTGACCCTATGTTGGAAAGTCACTAGGTTATGTTGGCATCAATTAGGGAGTGGAGACCCTATGTTTGAAAGTCAATCAAGTTATGCTGGCATCAACTAAGGAGTGGGGACCCTATTTTTGAAAGGCATCAGGTTATGAAGGCATCAACTAGAGAGTGGGGACCTAAGTTGGAAAGACATCAGGTTATGCTAGCATCAACTAGGGAGTGGGGACCCTACGTTAGAAAATCGTCAGGTTATGCTGGCATCAACAAGTAAGTGGGGACCCTATGTTGGAAAGTATTCAGGTTATTCTGGCATCAACTAGGGAGTGGAGACCATATGTTGGAAAGTCATCAGTTTATGATGGCATCAACTAGGGAGTGGAGACCATGTGTTGGAAAGTCATAAGGTCATGCTTGCATCAACTAGGGAGTGAAGACCCTAGGTTGGAAAGTCATCAGGTTATGCTGACATCAACTAGGGAGCGAGGACCCTATGTTGGGAAGTCATCAGCTTATGCTGGCATCAACTAAGGAGTGGAGACCATATGCTGGAAAGTCATCAGATTCTGCTGGCATCAACTAGGGACTGAGGACCCTATGTTGGAGAGTACTCAGGTTATGCGTCCATCAACTAGGGAGTGGGGACCCTATGTTGGAAAGTCATCAGCTAATGCTTGCATCAACTAAGGAGTGGAAACCATATGTTTGAAAGTCATC
>ML248402.1:13018-24997 GCA_005239495.1 Nicotiana undulata | reverse complement strand
GGGGGGTGGATAGCAAACGGTGAGGAGAATAAGTAATAAATCTTACACCTTAATTCTTTCTTTGTCCGGCAGTGGGTGCAGAAGAGCTGGTTGTTCATAAATATCCCCACAGTCATAAATATCTCCATGAATTGTCTGCAAAAGTAAGTTAATTTCACAACTAAGTTTTCTAAAATTAAAAATAAAATTCTGCATATTAATTTTTCTATTTCAAAACATTCAACGTATAAAACATATGGATACCTCAACTGTAACGTTTGCTCTTGTACTATCCTTCAACCACACAAAAGGCAATGGTATTCCAAACTAAAATAATGAAACAGACAGTTGCTAGTCTTAATGCCATTGAAAACTACACTCCTTTATATTTTATTTCTGATTTTACTTATATATAGATTATGGTACAGAAGAAATGGTTTAATTTTGGAAAGTAGTTAAAATACTTGAATGACATACTTAAACAGACATGTTATGCAATCTCATTACGAAAATCTATGATCTATATGCTCTTAATATATTTAAATATTATGAATGCTATTCCAAATCTAAACTTTTTATGAATACTATTCCAAATCTATGATTTATGAATACTATTCCAAATCTATAATATTATAAATATTATGAACACTATTCCAAATCTGTAATATTATAAATATTATGAATACTATGCCAAATCTAAAACAACATGAATATTCTTTTTGGTACATTCCTCTGTTATGCATACTCCTATTTTGTGAACCAATACAGTTAATACATGTTGTATAAGTGGCGCGAACGAATACAGTTGACACATACTATATTCTTTGCGTGTCTAAATACAAGTGATACAAGTTGTTAACAACTAAACAATAGCTAAGAATAGTAATTAGGCAAACTATTGTTACTAGGTTCTAAACTATAGTGCTTTATGAAAATTTCTCTTTCCAATATTAAATGTCTTAAGCCGTATTGTGATCCTTTATTTCTTAGCATAATTTTCTAATAAAATTGATAAATGTGACGATCCGATAGGTCGTTTTGAGTTTTAGTCCTTATTTTCGTGTTCCGAGACCTCTATTAGCTCCATTTGATATTTCTTGATTTGTGTGCGCATTTCGAGTCTGTTTTTGAAAAGTTTTTACGTAAAAATTTGAAGAAAAGAGAATTTTTGTCTTTAAAACGACTTGAGTTGACTATGTTCAATATTTTGTGTAAACGACCCCAAATCGGTATTTTAACGATCCCTGAGGGTCCATATCATGATTTTGGACTTGGGCGTATGCCCTAATTGAATTCGAAGGTCCCTAGGTCGATTTGACTTGTTTTGCCGAAAGCTAGTAATTTGAAGGTTTGGAATTTTCTAGGTTTGACCTTAGGTTGACTTTATGGCTACCAGATTTGGATTTTAATTTTGGGGCTTGGTATATGTTCGTCTTGCTATTTAAAAGTTGTTTGTAAAATTTGGTGCAAATTAGAGTTGGTTTGATAGGATTCGGATGCCTGGTAGTTATTTTTGAGGTGCTTGAGTTTTCCTTGAAATTATATGCATTTTGATGATCGATGCGTAGTTCTAGATGTTATTTTGGTGTTTTGTTCGTGCGAGCGAGTTTGTATGATTTCATTGCACTTGCATGCATGTTTGGTTTGGAGCTCGGGTGAGTTTTGGATAGGCTACGAACCATTTCGGACTTAGGAATTGCTGGTTTTCCGCTGTTACTGATGTCAGGTGCTTTGTACTTCGCGATCGCAAAGCTACTCTTGCAAACGAGAGGAGCCTATCGCGAATGCGAAGTGGAGGGGGGGGATTACCCTTCGCGAACACGACAAGATTTCCCGCGAACGCAAAGGTTTGTGGGGACCTGAGGGGAGGCTGGGTTGTTACACTTCGTGAACATGAAAGCTTGGGGGGATAAGCCTTTGCGAACGCGAATGGTACCTCGCGATCGTGATGGACATTTGGCCAGTGTTCTCCGCGAACGCATCAGGTGCTTCACGAACGCGAAAAACACCTTACGCCCAGGTATTAAAACACCTGAAAGTCAGGATTTTCACCATTTTGAAGTTCTAGCTCGGCCTAGAGGCAATTTTGAAGAGATTTTTCATCTCAACTTCATTGGTTAGTAAATGTTAACTTGTTTTATTATATTTTCATAAACACCTATTGATTTTAACCTTTAATCTAGAATTTTTCATGGTAGAAACTAGAGATTTGGGTATAAATTAGAAATTAAATAAATTGAGATTTACACCTCAAATTGAGGTCGGTTTTCGAAATAAATTACATAACCAGACTTGGAGTTGGATGGGTAATCGGGTTTTGGTCTGAATCTCGGGTTTTGACCAAGCGAGCTGGGGGTTGATTTTTGTTGACCGTTTCCAAAATCATTAAACATTGAATCATTTTTCATTCACGGGTAGTTTAAGCCTATTTTGAATTATTTGAACTATATTTGGCTAGATTTGATTAAATTGGAGGCTAATTCTAAAGAAAAGGCCGCGGTTGAGCATGGATTTGGTTGCAAAATAAGGTAAGTGTCGTGGTTAACTTTGACTTGAGGAAATTAGGACTGGTTGGTCTATTTGCTACATGAATTATGTGTGGAGACGACGTATATGTAAGGTGACGAGTATATATGTCTTATTGTTGGGTTAAAGCATGTGGGTGAGAATTGTTTTATGGTATTTTGTTGATTCATTGACTATGCTTTCTATGTAGATAGATTATTACTTATTTGATTATTTACCTTCATATTTGTTGTTCATTTTGAAGTTGTTGAGATTTTCAAAATTGAATTGAATTAAAATTACACTATGAGTGAAATGAAATTGCTTCCCACCTTATTTTGTTATCTTAGGATCAATGTTGTTGCTTGGTAGGAAGAGAAAAAACACGAAGGGTGTTGCCGTGCCTTATTTACATAAAATATCATTTATGTGATAGATCAGGAGGATTAAAGGACGAGGGGTGATGCCGTGCAATTGACTGATTATATTTATCATTTATTATATCACGTGAGGAAGAGAGTAAAAACACGAAGGGTGATGCCATGCCATTTCATTTAGGTGAGGATGAGAGTAAAAGCACGAAGGGTGATGCCATGCCATTTTTATTTCATTGCCTTATTTGGTTCCCGGATTAGTGATTTACTTGGTGGCATTGTTGTTTATTTCGGAAAGATGTTATTTGGTGATTTCATAATGGGTGTTCATATGATGTTGCCCTTTCGCATGTCCCCTCCGAGTTAATGTTTTAATTGAACTACTTGTTATTTTGTTTCTCTATGTATATATATGCACAGGTTTTAAGTAGGTGCCTTGTCATAGCCTCGTCCGAACCTCGTTGGAGTTAGGCTCGACACTTATGAAGTACATTGGGTCGGTTGTACTCATACAACACTTTTACACTTCTTGTACAGATATTGGGGTTGATCCCAACGATGACTAGAGTTGTTCTGCTCGGATTCAGGTGTATTGGAGACTTGACATATAGCTGCACAACATCCGCAGCCTTGGAGTCTCCTTCTTTATCCATTTTACTGTTTATCCAGTCTCAAAAGTTATATTGTTTTCAGACTTTATCTGTAGCACTCAAGATGCTCATGTATTCGTGACTCTAGTTTATGGGATATGTTTAGCCTTCACCATTTGATATTTTATTAAACTATTTCAGATGATTACAATTCATTTTTATTAAAGTTTTGATTTGAATCGTTAAAATTTGTTAAGTAGTTTAGCTATTGTTGGCTTGCCTAAAGTGAAATGTTAGGCACATGGTCCCGAGGGTGGGATTCCGGGTCGTGAAAAGTTGGTATTAGAGCATTAGGTTGCCTAGGTCTCACGAGCCATGAGAAATCTTAGTAGAGTCTGGAGGATCGGTACAGAGACGTCTGTACTTATATTCTAGAGGCTATAAGGCTTTAGGAAAATTTTACTTCTTTCTTTCTCTATCGTGCAACTTTATTTCATTTTTGAAGTTTGGACCATTCTATTCTTGTTCTCTCATAGATGTTGAGAACTCACACAACATCTACAGTCGGGCAAGAGACGGAGCCCCTTGTTGCATCCACTACCAGGGGTAGGGGCTGGGGCCGAGGTAGGGGCAGAGGCAGAGTTCAGCCTAGAGCACATGTGACAGTACCTACTGTGGAGCCTCATATTGATCAGGAGGAGGAGATTGATAATAGGTGAATTAGACTATATTTTCACCCCTAATGAACCATACTTTATTATGTTTTAATGTGAATATTGATAACAAAATGCTCTGATTAGTGTTTTTATGCTTTGCAGGATATATTCTATGATGGGAGATAATTTGGAGCAATTTGGAGTCAATTAAGGGAATTTGAGGCCAATCGAGAAGAACCCGTGAGAAAAGAACAAGGAAAAGGCCAAGTTTGCTGGAAAATAGCCCACCGCGATCGCAGTCGACCGCGGCTGGAGCACGGTGCGCAAGTCAGCCAGAATCAGAGAACGCGTATTTCACCGCGGTCGCGTCGCGTTCGTGCCGCGGCCGCGGGCGAACACTGAAAGGTTAGAAAATCTTAAGGACCAAAGTGCAAAACACGTGAATAAATTGCCTAAACCTATTTAAACATTATAACTTCGCCCAAGAGAGCCCAATTCTTGTTTTTAGACTCAAGTAGGAGGCAAAAATCATTGTGAGAAGACAAACAAACATTAGTGTTTTTCTAATCTCTTTATTTAATCTTTATTTTGAGAATTATGATTTCTTTTGGTTTTCATTGTTCTTGAGCATGAGTAGCTAACTTTTCTAATCTAAGGTTTTGGTGGAACCCGTTGGGGATGAACTTATTGTGATATTAATATAGTTTTGTTTGGTTGTTAATCTCTATTTGTTCAACTACGTTCTTGTTGTAGTCGATTGAAGGGCCCTCAATTAGCTACTCCTATTTATTATGTATCTACATTAGAGAGAGTGCATATTTAGGTAGTTGTTTGAACAACATCACTCCCGGAGTATAGGCGAAATCCATAACCGAGGGTTTAGAGGTTGGATTAGAGATAATGATACCTCGGGTGCAATCTAAAGTGAACTGTAATGCAATTTAGCTAGCGTAACTTGAGAGAGTGCGTCTAGTAGATTATCATAATTACTTGAGAGAGATTTATGATAGCTGGAGTGTTCATGATTGATAGATACAACTAAGTCAAAACTATAGGAAATATACAAGAAGGGATTTCATCAACGGGGGAAACCATAACCTTAGACCTTTATTACAATTGTTTGCACTTCATTGTTAGTTAATCTTTAGTTTATTATTTTTGTTCAGCTGTAGTAGTAAAAATAGCACCAAGTGATATTCATAACTTTTGAGAGAGTTGATTATTGAGAATTTAGTAATCTAACAACAACATTTGATACGTTAGTTCCCTGTGGGATTCGACTCTGGGCAAAATACCTGGATTATAGTTGCAACGCCCACTTAGTCTTTTATTAGACATAGTTGAGCATGATCAAATTTTGGCGCCGTTGCCGGGGAATTAACGGTATTATCATTTGTAGTTGGAGAAAAATACACAATTCTTAAGTGTGATCAATTTTCTTTGATTTCTTTTATATATTGAAATTCTAACATTTGCTAAATCAGTTGTATAGGTGCATACTTAGAAACTCATCGAGACTTGGTGAAGTATTTGAAGCCTTACCAGACCCCAAAAAAGTTTTCAAGGCCTTGAGCAGGGCCAAACGGAGAAGCAAGCAACAACCATTCACTGAACACATTGAAACAAACATGGCAGACCTGAATGACAGGAACACCAATAATAATGGGAAGATGTGGTTGACCCAGCCGGACACATTGCAACGCCTGGGGTGCCCATTGCACCTGAGGCGCCCTTATATGACTGGGCACAACCCACATCCCCCAGATAGAAGCTGAGTCCTTCCAAATCACAAATAATATGCTGCACTTGTTGCAGAATAAGGGGCTGTTTTTGGGGTCATACATTGAGGATCCCCAACAACATTTGAAGAACTTCCTGTCGATCTGCAAGACACAGAGGCAACCAAACGTCACTTCGGAGGCAATACGACTGTTGTTGTTTTCGTTCTCAGTGACAGGAGTAGCCCAGACTTGGCTCAACTCGATCCCCATCAATTCTATTACTACATGGGAGGAGTTGGTCAAGCAGTTTTTCAATAAATTCAATCCACCGAACAAGACAGCGCAACGAATTGATGAGATCTTGAGCTTCAGGCATAAGCCTATGGAGACACTGTAGGTGATATGGGAATGGTTTAAAGGGATGCTGGCAGTCTCTCCTCACCATGGCATTCCAGAACAGATGTTGGGGCAGCGATTTTATATGGGTCTGGCTGATGGTGTGAAAGCTAATGTTGATGCTTTAGCTGGTGGAGCATTCCTAAGTAAAACGTGGAGAGAAAGCCAGGTTTTACTTGATAAAATGGCACAAAATTCAGGGTGGATGACCAGGGGTGCACCTATTACCCCAATCGTTCACTCAGTGCCATTAGATCCGTCCAACTCTATTGCTGAAAATATGGCAACTTTGATGACACATATGAGCTTACTTACGAAGAAGGTAGAGGAGTCAGGGCAGAAGCAGCAAGTTCATATTGTAGATATTACCAATGGGGGCTTATGCACATCTTGCATTATCCAACCAATCGGTAATCAGTGGAATGCAGACTGCGACCACCCTCACTACCCGGAGTATATGAATTATGTGTCAAACTATGGAGGCCAGAGACAGGGTGGACAGAATTGGGGTCAGCAGGTTCAGCCATACAGACCACCTCATCATCAACATAACAATGGCAACATGGGTGCTATGAGACCTCGTGGTAATGTGGAACTTTACCAAAGGCCACTAGGGTTTAACAACCAAAATCAGCAGCAGGCATACCACCCCCCTTAGCAACAACATGGTGGGAGACAAGAAGATGGATTTTCCAAGCTTGAAGAAATGATGCAATAGGTTATTGGGTCAACTGCCAAGATCAGTGAGAGAGTTGATGCTCACGATTCAGCCATTAAATATATTGAAGTACAGATGGGACAAATATCAATGTCTTTGAACAATCGCCCTCTTGGGGATTTGTCTGCAGACACTCAGGTAAATCCTAAAGACTCGGGCCCGAAGCAGCTGATGGCAGTGAGTCTCCGCAATGGCAGGGACTTAGACTTGGAACAAGAAATAGCTCGTGAAAGCAGGCAGGCAGAGACACTAGTACCGGTGCCGATTGAACTTGATGATTCAACAAATTTGACCAAGGTAACAATGCAAACTGTTGGAGGAGAACCCAATTTGCAGAGTGAGGCTGAAAAAGAAGTGGAAATATCCCAAGAGCCGGTAGTTGAGGTGGTAGTTGATAAAGAAAAAACCCAAATCACTAGGAAAAAGAGACCGCCAGCACCATTCCCTCGGAGGCTGGCCATATACCAAAAGGATGAACAGTACAAAAAGTTCTTGGATATGCTGAAGCAGATACAAGTAAACATTCCCTTAATTGATGCTCTGAAGGAGATGCCTGGCTATGCAAAGATGATGAAGAACTTGATGTCCCGAAAGTTTGATTTCCAAGACTTGGCAACTTTGACTCTTACTCAGACTTGCACTGCTGTGGTAACAAGACCAATTGTGGAGAAGTTATCTGATCCAGGGAGTTTCACAATTCCCTGCACCATTGGCAATTTTGCTTTTGCCAAAGCATTGTGTGATTTGGGGGCCAGTATTAATCTCATGCCCTTAGCCATTTACAAGAGACTGGGGATTGGTAGAGCCAGACCAACTTCTATGTTATTGCAGCTGGATGACAGGACGGTGAAGAGACCGTGAGGCATACTGGATGATGTTTTAGTGCAAGTGGGGAAATTTGTGTTCCCTGCTGATTTTGTGATACTGGATTGTCGAGTGGATGAGGAGATTCCCATAATCTTGGGAAGGCCATTTTTGTCCACAGGCAGAGCCCTCATTGATTGTGAAACTGGGGAGCTCAAGATGAGGCTTAATGATGAAGAGATCACATTCAATGTGCAGAAATCCATGAGGCGACAGAGTGAGTTCGCCAACTGTTCTCTCATTGATGCTGTGGATGTGATAGTGAAGGAAGATGATGTGTCTTTAACTATTGAGGACCCCCTTGCTGCATGTTTAATGAATTTGGACGAGGTAAATGGGGAAGAATTGGCAGAATAGGTGTTAGCACTTGAAGGTAAAGGGGTCTGGCCGAGGGCTCTCGAGTTTGAGCCACTACTCTTAGATAAAAGAGAGAGCCCGCCAGCCAAACCATCTGTGGAAGAACCACACAATATGGAATTGAAACCACTGCCAGCTCATCTCAGGTACACGTTTCTTGGACCTAACTCTACTCTACCTATTATTATCTCATCTAGTTTGTTAGATGTGCAGGAAAATCAGTTATTACAGGTACTCATTGAGTGCAAGACTGCCATTGGATGGACCATGGCAAATATCAAAGGGATCATCCCGGCTTATTGTATGCACAAGATTCTCCTGGAAGAGTGACACAGGTATTCCAGGGAACACCAAAGGCGGCTGAATCCGAACATGAAGGAAGTGGTGAAGAAAGAAATCATCAAGTGGTTAGATGTGGGAATCATTTTCCCCATATCTGACAGCAGCTAGGTTAGCCCAGTGCAATGTGTTCCAAAAACGGGTGGTATGACGGTTGTGAAGAATGAAAAAATGAGCTGATATCTACAAGAACCGTCACTGGATGGAGAATTTGCATGGATTACAAAAAGCTGAATCTTGCCACCTGGAAAGATCACTTCCCACTTCCCTTCATTGATCAAATGCTCGACAAGCTAGCAGGGAAGTCTCACTTTTGTTTCCTGGATGGGTACTCGGGGTACAACAAAATTTCAATCGCCCTAGAAGACAGGGAAAAGACCTCCTTCACATGCCCCTATGGGGTATTTGCCTTCAGAAGGATGCCATTCGGCCTCTGCAATGCGCCTGCCACATTTCAAAGGTGCATGATGGCTATAGTCACAGACATGGTCGAAGATATCATGGAGGTATTCATGGATGATTTATCAGTAGTGGGAAATTCATTCGATGAGTGCCTAGCAAATCTGACCCGTGTGCTAAATAGGTGCATCGAGACGAATCTTGTGCTTAACTGGGAGAAGTGCCATTTCATGGTACAAGAAGGGATCGTCTTGAGTCACTTGGTGTCGAGTAAAGGAATTAAGGTGGACCGCGCTAAAGTAGATGTGATTGAAAAGCTTCCACCATCCACATCAGTCAAAGCTATACGTAGCTTCCTTGGGCACGCCGGGTTCTACCGGCGATTCATCAAAGATTCTCCAAAATATCCAACCCTCTATGTAAATTGCTTGAAAAATATAACCCCCTTGTGCTTTCTAATGATTGCAGGGTGGCTTTTGAGGAGCTGAAAAAGTGGCTAGTCACGAGACTGATAATTGTTGCTCCCGCTTGGGAGGAACCGTTTGAACTCATGTGTGATGCCAGTGACTACACAGTTGGAGCCGTGTTAGGTTAGCGCAAAGATAGGATAATGCACCTAATCTACTACGCAAGTAGGACATTGAGTGGAGCTCAGCTGAACTACACGGTGACTGAAAATAAGATGTTGGCGGTAGTGTTCGCCTTTGACAAGTTTATGTCTTACTTGATCGGGTCGAAGGTGATTGTGTACAATGATCATGCAGCCATCAGATACTTGATTGAGAAGAAAGACTCCAAGCCACGCCTAATTCGTTGGGTGCTTATACTATAAGAATTTGATTTGGAGATTCGTGACCACAAGGGCACGGAGAATCAAGTCGCTGACTACTTATCGCGACTTGAAGGTGCTGACAACGCAGTGGAATCAGAGGATATTCTGGAAACCTTTCTCGACAAGCAACTACTCGCGATGAGCATGGAGGATGTGCCATGGTATGCAGACATTGCAAACTACCTGGCAAGCGGTATTGAACCTTATGAACTCTCATCTGTCCAAAAGAAAATATTTTATCGTGATTGCCGCAATTACTATTGGGATGAACCTCATTTGTTCAGAATTTGTATTGATAACATGATCTGGATGTGTGTCCCTGAGATAGAGCAATTTTTTGTTTTGAAGGCTTGTCACGCATCACCATATGGAGGATATTTTGGAGGAGTTCGAACAACAATTAAAGTGTTAGAGGCCGGTTTCTACTGACCAACTGTGTTCAAAGATGCTCACCAATGGGTGAAGGGATGCAATGAGTGTCAAAGGACATGGAACATACCCCGTCATCATGAGATGCCCATGAACCCAATACAAGAAGTGGAGGTGTTTGATGTGTGGGGGATTGACTTCATGGGTTCCTTTGTCAGCTCCTATGGCAATAAGTACATACTTGTTGCTGTAGACTACATGTCCAAATGGGTGGAAGCTGCAGCGTTCCCCACCAATGATGCAAGAGTGGTGGTGAGGTTCTTGAAGAAAAACATATTCACCCATTTTGGGATCCCAAGGGCTATTATTAGTGACAGAGGCACTCACTTTTGCAATCGTGTCTTCGAAAAGCTACAAGCCAAGTATGATGTGCGCCACAAGGTGGAAACCCCTTATCATCCTCAGAAGAGTGGGCAGGTTGAGGAGTCAAACTGTGAAATCAAGAGTGTGCTGACCAAAACAATAAACGCCACAAGAACTGATTGGGCGACAAATATTGATGACGCACTCTGGGCCTATAAACTGCATTTAAAACACTAATTGGTATGTCTCCGTACAAGTTGGTATTTGGTAAGGCCTGTCACCTTCTTGTAGATCTGGAACATCAAGCTTGGTGGGCATTGAAGCAGTTGAACATGGATCTTGATGCTGCGGGTGAAAATCGAGTCACAGAGCTGAATGAGTTGGAGGAATTCAGGTATCAAGCATTTGAAAGCACAAGGCTATATAAAGAGAGAATGAAGAGGTTACACGACAAAAACATTGTGGACCGAAATTTCAAACCCGGAGACAAAGTATTGCTCTACAATTCAAGATTGAGATTATTTCCGGGTAAGCTCGAGTCCCTATGGTCTGGACCATTCAAAGTGGTCGCAGTGTTTCCCTCTGGTGCTGTGGAGATTTCTACTGAAGATGGGTCCAACGCCTTCAAGGTTAATGGACAAAGATTAAAACTGTATGTGGGGATTAATGAGACCAGTGAGTTGTTTGTGGTGCATCTTTTTGAACCGCAGAGGTTGAGCGAGCCTTAAATGCGCTCATTCTGCGTCGTGCCGTGACGTTAAATCAGGCGCTTCATGGGAGGCAACCCATTGTTTGTTGTACTTGTCGTGCCGCGACGTTAAATCAAGCGCTGCGTGGGAGGCAACCCATGATTTTAGTTTTTTTCTCTTTTGTTTGTGTTGTGATTGATGTACATACAACTAACACGTTATTGAGTGTGCAGGACAAGCTTGGAGGTGTGTAGAGCAAAGACAAGGTCATAAAATAACTATGGTAAGGTAAAGGTATGAGGAAAACACAAACAAAAACGAGTATCAGTCACCGCGGTCGCGACTGCGGCGAAAAGTGCAGCTTCTGAAGTTTGTCACGCAAGACCGTTATCGCGACCTCGACCAAAGTCCAACTCTCTGAATCTTGCGTGACCACGGAGAACCGCGGCGCGACAACGACAGTATCTCAGTTCTTTGATTATCTCGCGATCGCGGCGAATCACGAAGTGACCGCCACAATTGCCCAGTTCTCTGAAGCTCTCGCGACCGCAGTCAACCGCGGCGAGCCATCTGCCGCCCTGGTAAGNCCCTTCCCCCCCCCCCCCCCCCAATTTCCCCAACGCCTCATACTCATGTTCCCTCTTCCCCTTCACAGACGCACATTCCCCCCTTTCTTCCCCCAG
Source organism: Nicotiana undulata (assembly GCA_005239495.1). Lineage (NCBI taxonomy): Eukaryota > Viridiplantae > Streptophyta > Magnoliopsida > Solanales > Solanaceae > Nicotiana > Nicotiana undulata. Next base: position 13,163 of record ML248402.1, on the reverse strand, counting down.
ATTTTCTTCCCTAATTTCCCCAACTCACGTCCCTCTCTCCCTCACGTCCATTGTATTCACACACTGAGTCCCTCTTCTCACCTGTTCAAGTAAATATCTTCTCCTCTCTTCTCTTTTAATTAGTTTTTCTTAATTTTTAGGTTTC
>ML248402.1:744-11462 GCA_005239495.1 Nicotiana undulata | reverse complement strand
AAGTAGGGAGGAGCTATTCCATATGGGGCTAATGTATGCTTGTTCCAAATTATGCCCACCTGGTGTTTGTAAAATTGCCCCATTGAACAAGTATTTGGTATTGTGACCATCGTGGTGGTGAAGTCTGAGTAATCACCCGATAGGCACACAACTTGATCACTCACTGACAATTGACCTTGTTGTAACAGGTACCATGTCTCACTCACGAAAAAGAAGAACCCCGGCAATCACTAGTCAGTTTGACTTAGCCTGGTTTGTTTTAAAAGAGGCTGAGGATAGGTATGATGCAAAGTCTGCCCGGAAAATGGTCCACGAGGTTTCGATTGACAGGGAAGCACTATAGTATGAGTGCCTGGAAATGTTCGATGAAATTAGGAGGCTCCAGTTATAGGTATTTTTTGACGAACCTGAGGAGGCTAATATTCTGATGGTTCGGGAATTCTACGCGAATTGCCCGAAACATGTGAACCAGGTGGTCACTGTCCGGAAAACAAAGGTGAACGCCTCACTGGAGGCCATACGTTAGGTTTACGGGCTTCCTACCTTCTCTGGGGATATTTATCACTTCCAACTCCATCAGCAACCACCAGTCAACTGGACCATGCTTGTGCAGACAATTTGTGTGGGAGGGGTGCCTACATGGGTCAAACAGGGCGTCACACTGAACTCTAATTCTTTCACTTGGGAAGCCAAACGCTGGTTCACCATTATCTGTAGCCGCCTGTTACCCTCCAGCAATACAACCTTTATGAATCCCACTCGAGCAGTGATGGTTTGGTGCTTTGTCAACCGACTGTATTTTGATGTAGCTCAGGTAATCCATGATGAAATGTTCATCCGCTCGCCCGAGGTACTGAAAGGGTTCTACTTCCCTTCACTAGTCACCAAGCTGTGCCGGATAGCCAAGGTACCTGAGAATCGCCTCCTTGAAGGAAAACTGGTGAAGAAGGCCCCGTTCCGAGCTAGCAAAATTTCAGTAGGCAAAGAGCAGCCGATTCCTCTCGATGTTGATGCTGAGGATGAGATTATTCCTGATGTTGCACCGTCTAGGCCATATCATGATGAGGCGGGTCCCTCTCAACCTCGGCGGAGCACCCGACTGTCTACCTTAGAGGAGGATGTGGCCGGCATTCGCACCTCGGTGGACAACCTCAATGCCAGAATGGATGCAATGTCCACCCAAAATGCAAAGTCCGAGAAGAGGATAATGGCGTGGTTTCGTGCGCTAGGGAGGGCCTACAACCTTGACCCGGACACCGTCTCTGACGACGACTGATCACCAGGGAAGTCTCCTTACCTCACTGTACTTTATTGTTGTTGACATGGGGATATGCCAATCTCGTACGTGTGGGGTGGGGGATATTTTTGTTGTTGTATATGTTGATAGTTTTGGTTTTGTTAATTGTAGCTATTTGGAATTTGTTTTGATTTAATTAGCTTTGACTGGGCCCGAAGAAGGATACCTTCTGACGAGTCTCTTGAGGGCATTGAGTCGAATGAAAAAAAAAATGAGAAAATGTAGTGGAATCTTCCTGATGACGGACTTCTTAGGATGTTTTCTTGAGGGAAGTTAGTCCAAACAAAATACCAAAAATAAGTGGTGTAGTAACTCCCCTTTGGTTTTTCTTTTGACCACGGTTCTTTTCCAAGGGTTTAGCTTGAACCGGGTGTAGTTAGATTTTTTTTTTTGATTTTTTTTAGTTGTTAGGTTTCTCTTGGGCAAGGATATGAATGGAAAAATTCACACCTTAGTGTGTTACACCTAAACACCAAAGACCCTAGGGTGTGACGCTTAGGCTCATTTGTTGACTCGTGTAGAATGCCTTAATTTTTGCATGTTGTAACTGACTCGAATACTGAATGGAGTGTTTTGATGAACCAATTTGGAGTGAATTATGTGCCATGTGCGTGTAAGGTATTTTTTATCATATTCAATGTCTACATTTGATACCTAGAACTTTTCCCGTGTGTGTACAAAACGAAATAGAAGTTTGTTCAGTCTTAGAAGGGATATAGGCATTTCTTTGTTAAACCAGACAAAAAAGTGTATCCAACTGAAAGCAATTGACCATAGTTAACCCCTTTGAGCTTATAAGCCTGTTTCTTTGGCAACCATATTACAGACTATATCCAATTGTTTGAATAGCCTGTCTGTTTTAACCCTGTACCTCCCTTGAGCACTTGAATTGTTAGCAAATATGTAAATTCAAAGTGTGGAGTGGTGGTTTGGTTTGTAAGGAAAATCGAAGAAATAGAATGAAAGGTGAAAAGTTGTGAAAAGAAAAATAAAATACAAAATTGAAGGCCACTAAAAAAAAAGAGAGAAAGAGGACAATGAATAAATGTAGTCCTTGATGAATAGTGGCTTGAAAAAGAAAGTTTGCAACTAAAACGGGGGGGTTGAATATTAAGCAAAGTGCGGTGGAAGTTCTGGGCAAGCATAAGAATGGGCTGAATGTTAATGCAATTGACTGATTATATTTATCATTTATTATATTACGTGAGTAAGAGAGTAAAAACACGAAGGGTGATGCCGTGCCATTTAATTTATGCTATTACTTGGTGAGGATGAGAGTAAAAGCACGAAGGGTGATGTCATGCCATTTTTATTTCATTGCCTTATTTGGTTCCCGGATTAGTGATTAACTTGGTGGCATTGTTGTTTATTTCGGAAAGATGTTATTTGGTGATTTCATAATTGGTGTTCATATGATGTTGCCATTTCGCATGTCCCCTCCGAGTAAATGTTTTAATTGACCTACTTGTTATTTTGTTTCTCTATGTATATATATACACATGTTTTAAGTAGGTGCCTTTCCATAGCCTCATCCGAACCTCGTTGGGGTTAGGCTCGACACTTATGGAGTACATTGGGTCGGTTGTACTCATACAACACTTCTATGCTTCTTGTACAGATATTGGGGTTGATCCCAGCGATGACTAGTGTTCTGCTCGTATTCAGATGTATTGGAGACTTGGCGTATAGCTGCATAGCATCCACAGCCTTGGAGTCTCCTTCTTTATCCATTTTACTGTTTCTAGTCTCAAAAGTTGTATTGTTTTCAGACTTTATCTATAGCACTCAAGATGCACATGTATTCGTGACTCCAGATTCTGGGATATGTTTAGATTTCGCCATTTGATATTTTATTAAACTATTTCAGAATATTACAGTTCATTTTTATTACAGTTTTGATTTGAATCGTTAAAATTTGTTAAGTAGTTTAGCTATTGTTGGCTTGCCTAAAGTGAAATGTTAGGCGCATGGTCCCGAGGGTGGAATTCCGGGTCGTGAAAACTTGGTATTAGAGTATTAGGTTTTCTAGGTCTTATGAGTCATGAACAATCTTAGTAGAGTCTGGAGGATCAGTACGGAGATGTCTGTACTTATCTTCTAGAGGCTATAAGGCCTTAGGAAATTTTTACTTCTTTCTTTCTCTATCGTGCGACTTTATTTCATTTTTGAAGTTTGAACTATTCTATTCTTGTTCTCTCATAGATGTTGAGAACTCGCACAACATCTACATTCGGGAAAGAGACGGAGCCCCTTGTTGCAGCCACTACCAGGGGTAGGGGCTGGGGCCGAGGTAGGGGCAGTGGCAGAGTTCAACCTAGAGCACGTGCGATAGTACCTACTGCGGAGCCTCAGATTGATCAGGAGGAGGAGATTGATAATAGGTGAATTAGACTATATTTTCACCCCTAATGAACCATACTTTATTATGTTTTTAATGTGAATGTTAATAACAAAATTCTCTGATTAGTGTTTTTATGCTTTCTAGGATATATTCTATGATGGGAGATAATTTGGAGCAATTTGGAGTCAATTAAGGGAGTTTGAGGCCAATTGAGAAGAACCCATGAGAAAAGAACAAGGAAAAGGCCAAGTTTGGTGGAAAATAGCCCACCGCGACCGCGGTCGACCCCGGTTGGAGCGCGGTGGGAAAGTCAGCCAGAATCAAAGAAAGCGCATTTCACCGCGGTTGTGCCGCGTTCCTGCCGCGGCCGCGGGCGAACACTGGAAGGCTAGAAAATCTGAAGGACCAAAGTGCAAAACACGGGAATAAATTGCCTAAACCTATTTAAACATTATAACTTCTCCCAAGAGAGCCCAATTCTTGTTTTTAGACTCAAGTAGGAGGCAAGAATCATTGTGAGAAGACAAGCAAACATTAGAGTTTTTCTTATCTCTTTCTTTAATCTTTATTTTGAGAATTATGATTTCTTTTAGGTTTTCATTATTCTTGAGAATGAGTAGCTAAGTTTTCTAATCTAGGGTTTTGGTGGAACCTGTTGGGGATGAACTTATTCTGATACTAATATAGTTTTGTTTGGTTGTTATTCTCTATTTGTTCAACTACGTTCTTGTTGTAGTCGATTGAAAGGCCTTCAATTAGCTGTTCCTATTTATTATGTATCTACTTGAGAGAGAGTACATATTTAGGTAGTTGTTTGAACAACATCACTCCCGGAGTATAGGCGAAATCCATAACCGAGGGCTTAGAGGTTGGATTAGAGATAACGATACCTCGGGTGCAATCTAAAGTGAACTGTAATGCAATTTAGCTAGCGTAACCTGAGAGAGTGCGTCTAGTAGATTATCATAATTACTTGAGAGAGATTTATGATAGTTGGAGTGTTCATGATTGATAGATACAGCTAAGTCAAAATTATAGGAAATATACAAGAAGGGATTTCATCAACGGGGGAAACCATAACCTTAGACCTTTATTATAATTGTTTGCACTTCATTGTTAGTTAATCTTTAGTTTATTATTTTTGTTCAATTGTAGTAGTAAAAACACCACCAAGTGATATTCATAACTTTTGAGAGAGTTGATTATTGAGAATTTAGTAATCTAACAATAACACTTGATACGTTAGTTCCCTGTGGGATTCGACTATGGGCAAAATACCCAGATTATATTTGCAACGCCCGCTTAGTCTTTTATTAGACATAGTTGAGCGTGATCATAGATCCCAGTACAAATTTCACCAGTTGGATCCGTTCAAGTCCCAGAGGGATTTATACCCACTCTGTTAATTCAGGATGCTCTAGTCCGCTTAGTGGGCCTCATAGAGAGCATGGCCCAGACCGGTGCATTTTCGGTGGCACCAACTGTCTCTCATGATGGGGGAGGAGCACAGACTCCCGCTACTCACACACTAGAGCAGATGGCTCACGGGTATTAGACTCCGGCAATTTCACCAGTTGGAGTGGTTCATCCTAATTTTGCTACATAGATCAGGGAGAGAACCTCGATGTCTTCTGAGGGATTGATAAGATTGGATAAATTAACAAAGCACTTTCCTATTCATTTTTGTGGTGCCCCTTCTAAGGACCCACAATATTAGTTGGACCGTTGCACGAGGTATCACACATCATGGGTATTCTTGAGTCCAATGGGGTCGACTTTGTAGTGTTCCAGATTACCGATTTTTCCAAGAGGTGGTGACATGATTATGAGCGGAGTAGGCTAGAAGGTTCGCCGCCCTCACTTGGAAGCAGTTTTCGCAGCTATTTCTGGAGAAGTTTATTCCTTTCACACTGAGAAAGGAGTACCACTGGCAGTTCGGGCGTCTTCGGTAGGGTAACATAACTTTTACCTAGTTTGAGACCCGATTTGTGGACCTAGTTTTCCATGCAGTTATCTTACTTCCTAATGAGAGGGAGAGAGTGGGGAGATTCATCGATGATCTTACATTTGGTATCAGACTGTATATGGCCAAGAGACAGGGGATGATATTCCTTTCCAACAGGTGGTAAAGATTTCTAGATGGATCGAGATGATTCGAAGTCAGGTTAGAGAGATGATGTCTAAGAAAAGGCCTCGTCATTTTTGTGGCTTCAGTAGTGCCTCATCTGGAGGCAGAGGTTCTTTTGGTAGTGGCCATCCTCCCAGGAAAATTTAGTCAGCTCTCCTAGCATACCCGATGCTTCGGGTAGTCGTGGTTCATATGGGTATCGTCTGGAGCAGCCAGCCTACAGTGCACCTTCATCTCCGATCAGTTCACCACCGATTCATAGCTATCATAGTGAGTATCCGGGCCGTCAGGGTCAGTCTCATCTTCAGCAGCCACAATAATCGAGGTTTTGTTATACTTGTGGAGATTCGAGGCATGTTGAAAGTTTTTGCCCTAGGTCGCATAGCACCACACCACAATAGAGTTCTTGTGCCGCAATTCAGGCACCAGTTGATCCATTACCTACTCAGCCAGCTAGAGGCGGGGGGAGGGGTGGAGGGAAAGTAGCTAGAGCTGGTGGCTAGGCCGTTAATGATAGAGGCCAGCCAATTAGAGGTCGCTCGTGGGGCGGAGGTCAGAGTGGTGGGGATAAAACCCATTTTTATGCATTCCCATCCAGACTCGAGGCAAAGTCATCTGACGCCGTCATCACAGGTATTTTTCCAATTTGCTATAGAGATGCCTCAGTTTTATTTGATTCGGGCTCTACTTATTCATATATGTCATCCTATTTTGCTTCATATCTAGTTATGCCTCGTGATTCTTTGAGTTATCCTATTTATATGTCCACGCTTATGGGAGATTCTATTGTAGTTGATCGTGTTTATCGCTCGTGTGTGGTTCCTATGGGGAGCTATGAGACTAGGCTAGATCTTCTACTTCTTGATGTGGTGGACATTGATGTTATCGTGGGCATGGATTGGCTGTCACCTTATCATGCTATTTTGGACTATCACGCCAAGACAGTGACCTTAGGTATGCCGGGGTTGCACCGATTAGAGTGGACGCAGACACCTGGCCATTAAACTAGCAGGGTTATTTATTATATGAAGGCTCGACGTATGGTCGATGTAAAGACCCATAAAATTTTCATATCTAAATAATGCCCGAATAGGTCCCTGTGTTGTTATAACTGTAGAAGTTCTTAAAACGGATCTTTTTGAGTAAAAAGTACCCTGGGACCTAAAAGATGAAATTTTCCAGAATTGTGCTGTTATGCGACGCACTATGCGATCGCATAACAGGTATGCGGACCACATAGTGGTCGCATACATGGACAGACTTCTGTCCAGTTTGAGGACAACTATGCGGCCCAAGATGCGATCACATCTTGGAAATGCGGACCGCATAGCTGTCGCATTCTTGCACCTCTATTTTTGCGGAGGAGGTTATGCGACACACTATGAGATCGCATAACAGGTATGCAGACCGCATAATGGTCGCATATATGGGTAGTCCGGTCTTATTTTTGGCCCACTTTAGGGCCAACTATGCGACTGGAATGCGGACCGCATAGCAGGAATGCGATCGCATTCCTGACCGCATTCTTGCTTCGGGGCTCTTTAATTTATAATTTTTGCACCCGACCCCCAGTTTAATAAAACACCCCTCCCCTTCATTTTTAACATGCATCTGATCAAAATAGAGAGAAGTGAGAGTGGGTTCTAGAGAGAGAAGTCCCCATCTTCCCCGAATTGATTCTTCAAACATCACTCACGCCCGGAAGCTATAAAGTAATCTTCATCTTCTTCACTCTAAGAGGTAAGTCCCCACCCCATTTCCCTTTAATTCATAGATTTTAGTAAGAATGAAGCACACATAGTTTGGTTGTTGAGAATAAAAGATAAGACTTGCATGCATGTGAATAATCTTCCATGACCTAGAAAAAAGAAGCTAGTTAGAGTAATCTTTCACTAAAAAAGGGATTAATTAATCAAAGGGACCACATAGTGTTTGATTAAATGCCTAAATGAGCTGAGTTATGTTCATGGTTCCAAATTTCTAAGTGAAATATGTCGCATTATGGAATATATTGACGGTGCTAGACGGTCCGGTGATTTGTGATAAAAACTAAAAGGGAATTCCGATTCGAGGTATGTATGGCTAACTTTAATCTTCATAGAGTCACCTTGTGGTGTCCAAGCATTTGGTATGGGTTTCTTGCTGAGTGTATGTGAATTGATTGTCCGGCTATGTTGAGATGTAAGATTTCATTTTCTGATTTTCTTAGTCGATTACCATGTAAAGATAAATTGTGAAAGGTGATTTCTTGTGATTACTCTGTCATGTGCTAGGTCGTTAAATGCTTGAATATGTTGGTATGAAAGAATGGTAACGAACCCAAATGTGTGAATGTATCTAAGAGCTAAGGGCTGTGTAACAAGTGATGAAAAGGAGTTATGAATTGATTTAATTGAACTAAATGACCATGGCAATGTTGTACATGACTCATTGTTTGGCCAGGTTTATTGTGGCTTGATTTCATACGGATTGTTGGATGTAATGAATTTATATTCTTGTCGATGAAAATCTTTGTGATTTAATTGATGGTGGATAAAGACTATTGTGAACACATGATTTTTTGGTGGTTATGAAATTGTACTCTTGATGATAAAGATCCTTGCGATTTAATTATTGGTGGTTGTTGCTGTGAAATGTGATTGCATAGTGGGGTCGGGTTGCGCACCGCAACACGAAGTAATAATGGGTAAAGAGGTAATAAAGGTGAAATGTGATAGTATAGTGGGATCGGGTTGCGTGCCGCAACACAAAGTAATAAGGGTGGAGAGGTAATAAGGGTAAGATGTGACTGACAGATGAAAAATTGAAATAAGTAATTGTGAAACCTTCATTGTGATTTTCTGTATTTCTGTGTGGTATTTGTTTGGTTTCCTTGACTGTCTTCTATTTGTGCACTATTTTATTCTACTTAGAATGAAGCTTGTTCATACATACTAGTACTATTCAACGGTACTAACGTCCCTTTTGCCAGGGGCGCTACATCTTTTATATGGATGTAGGTGGTGTAACGATCCGGTCCGTCGTTATGCAGTATACGCATATATTCCCTTATTTCTGTCTTGTAGTAGATCGGTTAGACTGTTCATGAAGTGTTGGGGTTGGTTGGTTCGGGTTCGGAGTGAAAATAGAGTGGATTGAGACACTTAGTCTCTAACAAGAGCTTTAGAGTTGGAAAAGTCAACCCAGAGTTGACTTATTGGTAAACGACCTCGGAATGAAGATTTTATGGTTCGGATAGCTTCGTTAGGTGATTTGGGACTTAGGAGTGTGTTCAGAATATTTTTAGGATGCCCGGTGTAGAATTAGGCTTGAATTGGCGAAGTTAGTATTTTGGCGAATTCCGGTTGATAGGCGAGATTTTGGTCTGAGGGTCGGAATGGGATCTCGAGAGTTTCTGTAGCTTTGTTAGGTCATTTTGGACTTGCCAGCAAAATTTCAGGTCATTCGGAGATGGTTTGGTTGGGTTTTTGATCAAATGCGTGTTTCGGAAGTTTTTGGAAATCATAGGCTTGAATTGGATGAGAATTTATGGTTTTGATTTTGTTTTTGGCGTTTTAATGGCTCGACAAAGTTTGAATAACCATGTTGGATATGTTGGTATGTTTGGTCGGGGTCCCGAGGGGCTCGGGTTTGATTTAGGGCGTTAAACGGAGAATTTGGAACAGGAAATGCAGCTGAAGCTGCTAATGCTGGTGCGATTGCACCTGCGATGCTTGGGCCGCAGGTGTGGACATCGCAGGTGCGAGAGTGAAGGCGCAGGGGCGGATTTTGTCGCAGGGGCGGAAGGAAGTCCGCACCTGCGATGTCGCAGGCGCGGGAAGAGTATCGCATGCGCGAGGTCTGGGGGTTTAAGTGGTTTTCGCAGGAACGGTTGGAAGGTCGCACCTGCAACTCCGCAGGTGCGAGAAAGGCATCGCTATTGCGGAAATGCCTGGGCAGAACCTATAAAAGGCAACCTTCGCGAAATTTACCTTCTTTCACCATTTTTACACTCGGGTTTAAGCTTTTTGAAGGGGTTTAAAGAGAGATTTCGTGGGTTCTTCAAAGAGGTAAGTTTCTTGGACTCAAAACTCGTTATATTGTGCATTAAGAATGATTTTAGGTTGAAATCTTTGGTAAAAACAGTAGAAAAATGGTGGTTAGGGCTTGGGTTTAAGAGAAGAAGAATGGGGGAATTGGAGGACCATTTGAGGTCCGATTTTCGTGTTCTTGGTATGGTTAGACTCGGGAAAAGACAAGGAACCTAGTATTGTGAAAATTTCTGACTTCCGAGACGTGGGCCCAAGGGCCGGGTCTTGACCGAATTCGGGATTTTTGGTATTTTCGCTAAAGTTTGATTGGGGATTGTTCCTTAGCACATTGTTACACTATGTAATTGATTATTGATAGACTTGGAGCATTTGGAGGCCGATTCTCGAGGAAAAGGCCCGGCGAAGTAGAGTTGAGCCGGTTTCGAGGTAAGTAACGGCTTCAACCTTGGAACTGAGGGGTTCAAAACCCCAATGTACATGCTAGTTGATGATAGTTACTATGATACACTCACCAAGTGACGGGCATATGAGTTTTGGTTGATTTGTTGTGGCCCGGCTTATCCCCAGGCACGGTTTAACTGTTGTTCCACCATGATATCGGTACTGTGAAGGCTATTAATGCGTAGAAACTAAAAGAAACATAACAAGTATAAATGATAAGACTTCATGTCTATATGTGGAGACCGGAAAGGGTCCGTTACTGTTGTTTCTATTGCGAACTTTACTTGTGCATACTCAGTCCTGTTATTATACATGTATTCGTATTTCAGTCTCAGAAATCATTTATTTATCATGCATTGCCATTGTTTGGGCTGTTTACATAATGAGAGTGTTGTGAGGAGACTGGAAATTTTGACTGAGTATGGGCCTAGAGCCGATTGTTGAGATGATATACCCTTCGTGGGCTTGATATATATATAG
>MDKH01033488.1:0-40094 GCA_005239495.1 Nicotiana undulata | reverse complement strand
CCATGACAAATACATATAGCTCATCCTCTTCTCATCACAAATTGGCATAAGATTCAATTAGTGACACATAATTCACACATAACTATGGGCCATTTCAGTGCGCCCCATACAGTTCAATCACCTCAATAGATCATAGAAAATTCTTTTAACCATTACCAATCTACACTACCATTAATCACTTACTTAGCACATTTGTTTCATGAAGCTTTATTTGCTTTAAAGGTGGCACACAACCTATTTAACAACTTTGTATACAGTTTTAGCACGCATTGGAAAATTACAACAATAAGGCAATTAGGAGAGGAAAGAAAAAATGGGGTGCCTTTGCACGAATCTGAGTACGACATCAAATTGCCTTGGAACCATAATTCGCACGATCACTACTACACTTGCTCAAACAGATGGGGGTATTTTTCTTTCATTTCTTTCTCTGTTTCCCACGTGGCTTCCTCGACTCGTTGACTTCGCCACAACACTTTAACAGAAGCAATCTCTTTGTTTCTCAATCTACGGACTTGCCTATCAAGAATAGCAACCGGAGCCTCTTCGTATGATAGCTCTTCATTAACCTCAATAGTCCCAACTGGCACGATGGCGGATGGATCTCCAACCACTTTCTTCAACATAGACACATGGAACACTGGGTGCACTAATGACATTTCATGGGGAAATTCTAACCTATAAGCCACCCGTCCTATCCTTTGAGCAATCCGATATAGCCCGACGTACCTAGGGCTCAACTTCCCTTTCTTCCCAAACCCCATCACTCCCTTCATGGGGGACACCTTTAAGAACACCCAATCATCTACCTGGAATTCCAATTCTCTTCGACGAACGTCCGCATAGGATTTCTGATGACTCTGAGCAGTTTTCATCCTCTCTTGAATGACTCTAACTTTTTCCATAGCTTGGTGCAAAAGATCTGGTCCTAAAAATTCTGCTTCACCAACCTCGAACCATCCGATCGGAGATCTACGCCTCCTTCAGTACAATGCCTCAAATGGGGCCATTCAGATACTAGCATGGAAGCTGTTATTATAAGCAAACTCGACAAGCAGCAAATGATCATCCCAATTACCCTAGAAGTCTAAAACACAAGCCCGTAGCATATCCTCGAGCGTCTGAATAGTCCGCTCTGCCTGATTGTCAGTCTGTGTATGGAAAGTCGTGCTGAGATTTACCTGAGTACCCAAACCTTGCTGAAATTTCCGCCAAAAATTAGCTGTAAACTGGGCGGAATGGTATGCACAAGTCTTATTTGGGTTAACCCATTGGGATGAGTTTCACGTGGATGGGAGTGACGTAACCAGCAGCCTTCAATCTTTCATACAGCTGGTCGATGGGTTCAGCAATGGCAGTTGATACGCTCAAATTACACCTTAAAATAGTGTAAGCGATCGATGTCAAATATAGTAACACAACTAGGTTGGGGTCGAATCCCACCGAGAACAATATGAGGCGATAAGGAATGTAAGAGAATTATCACTTATCGCACAATGCCAAACACTTAGATTTTTGGTTGATAAAATATTTATAACTAAATACAAAAATGTAAACTAACCTAGAAAGCAAGTAAAATGATCAATGGCAACAAGTATGAAAGCATCTGAAATTACACTCAAATAACGATCCAATGTATTTCATGAGTTTACAAATATGAGCGAGTTTATGTTAATTAGCCACGGATAATAATTCTTAATTAGCTTCTTTCGAACACTAACAATACTTCCTAATTCAATTATTCCTAACCCAATTAAGAGATTAATCACACCAAAATATAACTACAAGTAGTTCAATCTTATTCCGAGGTAGAATCTATAAAATAAGGGTTAAAATCTTAAGTTCTTGTTAATTAATCTTTCCCAACCCCAAATTATCTTTTCCAAAATTAATTCGGAGTTAATGGGTGAGTCTTAGGGTTAGCTAATTCCTTTGAAAACATTACAGAACAAGAATAATTAAAGAAACACTAACTCACTTCATTAATATATAAAAATCATTCAATACATAAGCACAACAAGGTATTTAATCCACACTTTAAATATGAGTATTCCCATAAACAAGATTCAAGTGTTGAAAATAAATACTACACACTTAAATATTCAATACAAATCAAGAAAATGAAGAAATAAATATAAATGGGTAAGAAATCCTTAACCACAAGCTTGAAATCTTCAAAACCCAAGTGTGTGTGCAAACCCTAGCTTCCACAAATGTTCTCTCTTGTCTTCAAGACACAAAATATGTTCAAAGAATGCCAAAGTTGTCCCAATATATCTGCTAAGTCGTGTATAAAAATGGGTTCGGGATAAAAATGTGAAATTCCAAGTCTGCACAGTTCTGAACAGCAAATACACTATGCGTTCGTGACAGTACCTTCGCGTTCGCGAAGGTCTGTAATCCTTAAGCTCCACGTTAGCAGTTACTGTCACAACCCAAAACCTAATTCAGGTCGCAATGGCCCCCAACAACGGGATTAGGCAAGCTAGTATAGAAGATACTAGATGTTATCCCCTTGCCCGTTTGATCTAAACATGTCGGAAATTACCAATTTTAAACAATTAACATAATGCTAGCATGATACGACATTAAAAATCATGAAAATATAAAGGCACACGGCCAAACCGAAGCACATGTATAGATACACAGCCCAAACCCAAAATACAAACAACGTGTGTGCCAGGAACTAGTGTCACGAGTGTCACGGGCAATTACTGAATATACAATGACAAAAAAGAAATACAGGGCCTCAGTCTGAATGAAATAGACAGAGAACATGAAAAAAGAAACTCCAGGGTGTTGCCAGGAAGAGCAGCTCATCGTGAAGTAGGATCACGTAATCAATACCTAGCACCGGCCTGATAATCAGGTATACCAGCCTACGGACATGTACAACCAAGTACAGAAGAAAAGAAAGTGCAGCATGAGTACATAAATAAATATGTACCCAGTGAGTATCTTGTCTAATCTCAAAGAAGTAGTGACGAGAGGTCGACTCAATACTCACAAAGTTCCAACAATAATAGTATAAAGCAGGATATAAGGAAAACAGTAGACATGTAAACAGTGCACCACAGTTGCAAAGAGAATACAGAGTTTCCAAATAAATATTGAGAGCAATAACAACTTCCCTGTCCCCCTTCCCAAACATCTGTCAAATCACAAATAAGGAAAACGGTACCAAACAAACATGCGCACATAGGAGTAAGACAACCAGTCGTAGCCATGAGGAAGAATAGTTATGCACTGCCGGGGATCGACCGGCCCGTACCAAGAGTGCATGCTTAATAATAATCCTACCTACGCACTGTCGGGGATCGACCGACCCGTACAAAGAGTGCGTATAAATAGCTATGCACTGCCGGGGATCGACCGACCCGTACCAAGAGTGCGTGCTTACCAATAATCCTGACTACGCACTGCCGGGGATCGACCGGCCCGTACCAAGAGTGCGTCTATCAATGTAGTCCTATCATATCATAGTGTAACTTCGTCCATGCACTGCCGGGGATCGACGGGCCCGTACCAAAAGTGCATTCTTAATTAAATCCCGGTGCACTGCTTGGGATCGACCGGCCCGTACCAAGAGTGCACTATAAATCCGACGTGGCGTACCGCCCGCTCCCAAAAGAGTGAAGGAAATTACATATCGTTCGCGGGATGAAAATTACGAAGCGACAACATGCGCACACAGAATGTAAATTTAATTTCACCACAATCCTTTCCAATTATTTAAGTGAATGAAAGCTCAGGGAAACAGTAACATATATAAAAGCATGAATCTAAGCATATAGTTCATTTAAGGCAGAATACATGGCATGTTGTCGTCCTAAGCTACCTGGACGTGACAATAGTAGTCGCTACGTACGGACTCTCGTACGTGGTATTCACGTAGCCCCCAAACACAAACATACAACACATAGAACACCTATGGGGACAATTCCCTCTTACAAGGTTAGAAAGGAGACTCACCTCGCGACGAAATCACTCCTCGGATCAAGGATGCGCCCGAATCTCTGAAATCTACACTCGACGGCTCGCAACTAGCCAAATATAGTATAATTGAATCAATTCTAAGCTCAAATAAGGAGAATTAATAAGAAGTCCCAAAATTAAGCATTCTTGAAGGTTTTCGGAATCCCGACCCCGGGCCCACACGTTTGGATTTCGAAAATTCTTGAAGGAATCAATTACCCGGAGTCTAAGGATCATAATTATGCAAGTTCTTGCTCGAATTCATGGCTAAAATGGATAATTCATAAGATTCCCAAAATCCCTAAATTACTACAAAATTTCATAAATTTTAGGATTTAGAAGGAGGATTTAACTAGGAAAAGATGTTAACGCTAGAAAAATTATGGAGTTTTACTTACCTTGACAACAATGGTAGAATAACTTTCTTGAAATTTCTCCAAAAGCTCAAGGAAGAAGGTGGTAATGGTGGAAAATGGCCAACTCCCGTATTTAATTAAACTGCCCAGATAATGTTTCTATGCGATCGCGGCCTAAGGCCTGCGATCGCGAAGACCAGCTTGCGTGACCTCTACGATCGCGGCAGAGGTCCTGCGATCGCGAAGAACAAAGTGGCCCGACCCCCAAACTCGACACTATGCGATCACATAGGTGTCCTACGATCGCAAAGGCCAACTAGCCTAAACTCTGCGATCGCGGCACAGGTCTTGCGGTCGTGAAGAACAAACTCACCCAGCCTAGATGCGACTCAATGCGATCGCGAGAAAAGGTTGCGATCGCGAAGGTGTGGAACCCAAACCTCTGCGATCTCAATGGGGAGGCTGCGATCGTAGAGAACAATCAACAGTCAAAAAGCACCGGCAAGTCTATATTCATGATACGAACTCGCTCAAACTTCCGGAACATAAAAAACAACAACAACACTCAAAAGTCAACCCCGAAAGCAAATTGAATCAACTTAAGAACTTAAGAACTTAAGAATTCTAAAATTCACTTCTTTGCGCCGAACGGGTCTATACTACTCGGAATGACTTCAAATTTTGAATACAAGTCATAAATGACTATACAGAACTATTCCCGGTCCCGAAATTCCGTTCGGACCTCGATAGTATAAAATCACGTCCCAAGCCAAATTTCAAATATAAGGAAATCCTGATTTCCATTTCGGGCTTCGAAATGCTCCCGGGTCATCGAAAACCCGAGCCGAACACACGCTCAAGTCTGAAATCTTCATACGGAGCTACCGGAGCTGTCAGAACTTCATTCGAGGTCGTTTGCTCAAAATGTTGACCGAAGTCAAACTTGGCCAAATAGGTTAACCTTAAGGAACCAAGTGTTCCCAAATCACCCAAACCATCCCCAAATCCTGAGCCACCCGCTCCCGCAAGTCATAAAGCACGAATAGCCGCTATGGAAGGTTTCATTTAAAGGAACGGGATCCTAATACGCAAAACGACCGGCTGGGTCGTTACATTCTCCCCCTCTTAAACAAACGTTCGTCCCCGAACGGGTCTAGAATCGTACCTGGAGTGCTGAATAGCTGTGGATATCTGCTCTGCATGTCCTCCTCGGACTCCCAAGTCGCCTCCTCAACTGGTTTGCCCCTCCACTGGACCTTAACCGTAGAAACTGTCTTGGACCTTAACTAGCGGTCCTGCCTATCAATAATAGCAATTGGCTCCTCCTCGTAGCCCAACTTCTCATCTAACTGAATAGTGTTGTAATCAACCATGTGTGAGAAGTCGGCGTGACACCTCTAGAGCATGGATACGTGAAAGACCAGATGAACTCCTGATAAGGCTAGATGTAAAGCAAGCTCATAAATAACCTCTCTGACACTCCTCAATACCTCGAAAGGACCTATAAACATGTGGCTCAACTTGCCCTTCTTCCAAAATCTCATGACGCCCTTCATCGGGAAAACCTTCAACATAACCTTATCCCCCTCCATGAATGCTATATCACGTGCCCGCTGATCTGCGTAGCTCTTCTGCCTAGACTGTGCTGTGCGGAGTCTCTCTTGAATAATATTCATCCTATCCAAAGCATCTCTAACCAAATCTGTGACATATAACGCCTCGAATGGAGCCATCTCAATGCTGGATTGATAGCTGTTATTGTATGCAAACTCCGCCAAAGGCAAGAACTGGTCCCACTGACCTCTAAAATCAATCACACAAGCCCTAAGCATATCCTCTAAAATCTGAACTGTACGCTCTAACTAGCCATCAGTCTCAGGGTGAAATGCTGAGCTGAGGTCTATCTGAGTGCCCATCTCGCTGTGCAAAGCTCTCCAAAAATGCGGAGTGAACTGAGGACCTCGATCTGATATGATAGACACTGGCACACTATGTAGTCGGACTATCTCTCGAATGTAATCTGAGCTAGCCTCTCTGTCGTATAAGTAGTAGCCACAGGAATGAAATGCGCCGATTTTGTCAATCTATCCACAATGACCCAAACTGCATCAACCCTCCGCAAAGTCCGAGGAAACCCAACCACGAAGTCCATGGTGATGCGCTCCCATTTCCACTGAGGAATGGGCATCTGCTGAAACAATCCTCTTGGCCTCTGGTGCTCGTACTTAACCTGCTGACAATTAAGACACCTGGCCACATACTGAACCATGTCCTTCTTCATCCACCTACACTAGTAATGCTGCTTCAAATCACGATACATCTTCGTCGCTCCTGGATGAATAAAATACCGAGAACTGTGCGCCTCTGCTAGAATCCTCTCCCTCAGGCCCTCAATATCTAGAACACACAATCGGCTCTGAATTCTCAGAACACCATCCTCTCCTAAAGTAACCTCCTTGGCTCTACCCTGGACCATCGTATCCCGAAGCTCTACAAGACATGGATCATGAAACTGCCGAGCCTTAATCTCACCCAACAATGAAGACTGAGCAACCACATGAGCTAGAACTCGACGAGGCTCTGAAAGGTCCAATCTCACCAAGCGATTGGCCAAGGACTGAATGTCCAAAGCTAAAGGTCTCTCCTCAGCTGTAATGTAGGCCAAACTACCCGTACTCGCTGCTCTCCTGCTCAAGGAATCTGCTACTATATTCGCCTTGCCCGGGTGGTACAAAATAGTAAGATCATGGTCCTTTAACAACTCAAGCCACCTCCACTGTCTCAAATTAAGGTCCCTCTACTTAAGCAAGTACTGCAAACTGCGGTGATCAGTGTAGACCTCACAGGATGCACCATACAAGTAATGCCGCCATATCTTTAACGCATAAACAATCGCCGCCAACTCCAAGTCGTGTACAGGATAATTCTTCTCATGAACCTTCAGCTGCCGTGAAGCGTAAGCAATAACCCCGCCATCCTGCATCAACACACATCCCAACCCGATGCGTGAAGTGTCGCAATATACAGTATACATCCCTGACTCGGAAGGCAATGATAGAATTGGTGCTGAAGTCAATGCTGCCTTGAGCTTCTGAAAGCTCACCTCACAATCGTCTGACCATCGAAACGGGGCATTCTTCTGAGTCAACCTAGTCAGTGGAGCTGCAATAAAGGAGAATCCCTCCACGAATCGACGGTAATAGCCTGCTAAACCCAAAAAAACACCTGATCTCTGAAGCTGAAGTAGGACGCGGCCAACTCTGAACTGCCTCAATCTTCTGCGGATCAACCTTGATACCCTCTCCGAAAACCACATATCCCAGAAATTCCACAAACTCTAACAAGAACTCGCACTTGGAGAACTTAGCATATATCGTCTTCTCTCGCAAGGTCTGAAGCACAACTCTCAAATGATGCTCGTGCTTACCAAGGCTCCGTGAGTAGATTAGTTCCATCATCAATGAAAACAATAATGAAGGAGTCGATAAACGGCCTGAACACCCTATTCATCAAGTCCATAAATGCTTCTGGGGCATTGGTCAAGCCAAAGGACATCACTAAGAACTCATAATGGCCATATCAGGTGCGGAATGCCGTCTTTGGAACATCAGAAGCCCGAAACTTCAATTGGTGATAACCCGATCTCAGATCAATCTTAGAAAACACACGAGCACCCTGCAACTGGTCAAACAAATTATCAATTCGCGGCAGAGGATACTTATTCTTGGTGGTCACTCTATTTAGCTGACGATAGTTAATGCACATCCGCATAGACCCATAATTCTTCTTCACAAATAAGACTGGAGCACCCCACGGCGACACACTTGGCCTGATGAACCCCTTGGCCAACAAATCCTCAAACTCCTCCTTCAACTCCTTTAGCTCCTTAGGAGTCATACAATAAGGGTGAATAGAAATAGGCTGAGTATCTGGAGCAAAATCAATGCAGAAGTCAATATCTCGATTTGGGGGCATGCCTGGAAGATCTTAAGGAAACACATCCGGAAACTCTCGAAAAACAGGCTCTGAATGAATGGTAAAAGACTCGGTGGTGGTGTCTCACACAAAAGCAAGATAAGATAAGCAACCCTTCTCGACCATGTGCGGAGCCTTCATATAGGAAATGACCTGGCTGAATGCACTAACTAAAGAACCCCTCCATTCTAACCTCGGCGACTCAGGCATGGCTAATGTAACTGTCTTAGTATGGCAATCCAACACACCATGATAAGAAGATAGCCAATCCATGCCCAAAATAACCTCAAAATCAACCATTTCAAGCAATAACATGTCGGCTCTAGTCTCAAGTCCACAGAAGGTAGTCATACAAGATCGGCAGACCCGGTCTACCACCACAGAATCGCCCACAGGAGTGGACAAATACAAGGGAAAACCCAAGGACTCACAAGGAACATCCAGAGAATGGGCAAACAATGCTGAAACATATGAGTATGTGGATCCTGGGTCAAATAATATTGAAGCCTCTCTACCACATACTGAAATAATACTTGTAATCACAGCGTCTGAGGCCACTGCGTCTGATATGGCCGGAATAGCATAGAATCTGGTTGAAGCACCCGAAGACTAAGCTCCCCCAGAACAAATTGGAGCTGAATTACCCCCTCCTAACTGACCTCCCCATCTGGGACGGCCCCTGCCAACCTGACCCCCACCCCTAGGTGGTCGATTTGCTGGTGCTGAAATCATAGGCTAGTGACTCTGCTGCACGGCCTTGCCCCGATACCTAGGATACTGCCTGATCGTATGGTCCAGCGCTCCACACTCAAAACAACCTCTAGGTGCCATAGTCTGTTGTCCCGAAGAAGAAGAACCCTGAATAGATGGAGGGCAGTAAGAATCATCTGACAAGGCACTGAAATAGGAACCGGAGGATGCACCCTTGATGGCTGGTGGATGGTAAGAGCGCTCTAGCATGGCACTAACCTGAGGCCTCACTGAAAAACCCCTGGGAGGTAGTGGAGGTGCTGAATATGAAGGCCTACTGAACTGACCGCCTCCGAACTGACCTCTGCCCCTAGCTGGAGCACCCCTGAAGTCACCTGTGAACCTGGCCCTCTTGTCCTGCTGACCTGGCTGACAATGCTCCCTGCTCCTCGTACGGTAACCCTCAATATGTCGAGCTATCTCGACTACAAGTTGGTATGGGGTACCCATCTCTACCTCTCTGGCCATGGAGGTTCTGATACACGGATGTAAACCTGCCACGAATCGCCGCACCCCCTCGGCATCAGTGGGCAATATCATAAGAGCATGGCGGGATAACTCTGAAAACCTCGCCTCATAATCCGTCACAAACATCTGCCCCTGCTCTAACCTCTTAAACTTACCCCGAAGCTCCTCTCTCTCGGACGGTGGAATGTATCTGTCCAAGAATAGCTGGGTGAACTGACTCCAAGTGACAGAAGGAGAATCCACTGGCCTGCTAAGAACATAGGACTGCCACCAGCAGCGAGCTCTGCCCTCAAGCTGAAATATGGTGAAGTCCACCCCATGTGACTCTAGTATCCTCATATTGTGCAGTCTGTCCTTGCACCTGTCGATGAAATCCTCGGCATCCTCACCACTCTCACCCCCGAAGACTCGAGGGTGCAGTCAGGTCCATCTATCAAACATCTTCTGCTAGTCACCCTCTGCGACTGGCCTGGGATATGGCTGCTACGATAGGCTGAACTCCACCCATAGGCGGTGTGCCCGGAGTGTGATGTGTTGCTTCCTGTCCGGTGGCTTGAGCGGAAAGGGTCTGAACTCCCCCTCCCGCCTGGGATGTAGCAGGGTCTGCTGGAAGTACGCCTGCCTGGGATATAGTGTCCATAAATCTCAACATGCGGACCATGACCTCCTGGAAGCCTAGCGCCGTCATAAAATACGTTGGAGCAGGAGCAACGGGAGGGAACTCATCCTTCTCCTCAATGATAGAATCCTCAAGCGGTGCAACTGGTACAGCACTGGGACGCCCTCGTCCCCTACCTCGAACAGGAGCCCTACCCCTGCCCCTACCACGGCCTCGAGCGGGAGGGGGGGGGGGGTAGCGGCCTCCCCTGGATTAGGAACATGAGAAGCACGCGTCCTCACTATCTGTGAGAGAGTAGAAGATCAATTTGAGTGCATCATCGATTGCACGATAGGATCTGAACAAGGAGGAGTTTCATAACACCCTATAGCCTCCTGAAGATAAGTACAGACGTCTCCGTACCAGTCTACAAGACTCTATTGGGTTTGCCCGTGACTCGTGAGACTACGTGAACCTAAATCTCTGATACCACGTTGTCACGACCCAACAACGGGGTTAGGCAAGCCAATATAGAAGACACTAGATGTTATCCCCTTGCCCGTCTTATCTAAACATGTCGAAAATTACCAATTCTAAACTATTAACATAATGCTAGCATGATACGACATTAAAAATCATAAAAAATTAAAGGCACAGGGCCAAACCGAAGCACATGTATAGATACACAGACCAAACCCAAAATACAAACTATGTGTGTGCCAGGAACTACTGTCACGAGTGTCACGAGCAACTACTTAATATACAATGACTAAAAATAAATACAGGGCCTCAGTCTGAATGAAATAGACAGAGAATATGACAAAAGAAACTCCAGGGAGCTGCCAGGAAGTTGCCAGGAAGAGAAGCTCACCGTGAAGTAGGATCACGCAATCAATACCTAGAATCGCCCTGATAATCAGGTAAACCAACCTCCGGACCTGTACAGTCAAGTACAGAAGAAAAGAAAGTGCAGCATGAGTACATAAATAAATATGTACCCAGTGAGTATCCCGTCTAATCTCGAAGAAGTAGTGACGAGAGGTCGACTCAATACTCACTAAGGTCCAACAGTAATAGTATAAAATAGGATATAAGGAAAACAGTAGACATGTAAACAGTGCACCACAGTTGCAAAGAGAATACAGAGTTTCCAAATAAATATTGAGAGCAATAACAACTTACCTGTCCCCCTTCCTAAACATCTGTCAAATCACAAATCAGGAAAATGGTACCAAGCAGACATGCACACACAGGAGTAAGACAACCAGCCAAAGTCATGAGGAAGAATAGCTATGCACTACCGGTGATCGACCTGCCCGTACCATGAGTGCATGCTTAACAATAATCCTGCCTACGCACTCCCAGGGATCGATCGGCCCGTACCAAGAGTGCGTCTAAAAAGCTATGCACTGCCGGGGATCGACCGGCCTGTACCAAGAGCGCGTCTAAATAGCTATGCACTGCTGGGGATCGACCGGCCCGTACCAAGAGTGCATGCTTACCAATAATCCTGACTACGCACTGCCGGAGATCGACCGGCCCGTACCAAGAGTGCGTCTATCAATGTACTCCTATCATATCATAGTTTAACTTCGTCCGTGCATTGTTGGGGATCGACCGGCCCGTACCAAAAGTGCATTCTTAATTAAATCCCGGTGTACTGCCGGGGATCGACCGGCCCGTACCAAGAGTGCACTATAAATCTGATGTGGCGTACGGCCCGCTCCCATAAGAGTGAAGGAAATTACATATCACTCGCGGGATGTAAATTACGAAGCGACAACATGCGCACACAGAATGTGTCACGACCCAAATTCCTAATTCGGATCGCGATGGCGCCCAACAGCGGGGTTAGGCAAGCCAATATAACTTTCACTAGGTGATACCCTTCCCATTCGATCAACAGGTCAATGATTACTAGTTTATAACGACTAACATGATGTTAGCCTTGAGTGAAAGTAAAGTCATAGTAGGTAAAAAAGACGAATTAAAACATACATATAGATATACATCCCAAAACCCGAAAAATATAAATACCACGTGTGTGCGAGGAGCTAGTGTCACGAGTGTCACGGGAAACTACGGAATATACAATGACTACAACATTTACAGGGTCTCGGTCTAAGTGAAATAGACAGAGAACATAACAAAGAAACTCCCGGACGCTGCTAGGAAGTCGTCATGAAAGCAGCTCACCGTGAAGTCTGACCACGCTATCAGTATCTGCCACCAACCTGTATACAATGACTACAACATTTACAGGGTCTCGGTCTGAGTGAAATAGACAGAGAACATAACAAAGAAACTCCCGGACACTGCTAGGAAGTCGTCAAGAAAGCAGCTCACCGTGAAGTATGACCACGCTATCAGTATCTGGCACCAACCTGAAAATAAGATGGACCAGCCTCTGGACCTCTACAGTCAAGTACAGAAAAAGGAAAGAAAGTGCAGCATGAGTACATATATATAAATATGTACCCAGTGAGTATCCCGTCTAATCTCGAAGAAGTAGTGACGAGAGGTCGACTCGATACTCACTAAGGTCCAACAATCGTAAAGTAAACACGACGTAAAGAAACCTCAGGCAAGTAAAACAAATAATCAAGTACATCAGTAACCGGCATCAAATAACAATCTCAAATAAAACAAGTTTGGTATCCGCCGTGGCGTACGGCCCGATCCCACCCTGGTAGTCTCAATCTCGCCGTGGCGTACGGCCTGATCCCACCCTGGTAGTCTCAATCTTGCCGTGGCGTACGTCCCGAACCCACCCTGGTAGTCTCAATCTCGCCGTGGCGTACAGCCCGATCCCATTATATAATCAATCATCAATCTGTCATGGCGTACGGCCCGATCCCATAATGTAGTCAATTATCAATTTGCGGTGGCGTACGGCCTGATCCCATAAAATAGTCAATTATCAATCTGCCGTGGTGTACGGCCCATCCCATAATGTAGTCAAATATTAATCTGTTGTGGCCCTCTCATCACCCTCAAATCAAGCCAAATATCACAACGTTCAAAGACAACAATACCAAGCACACAAGTATACAAGTCATAACTATGCTACAACAAACGAAAACAATGAGCATGTTGTGTCCTAGCTACCCGGACGAAATAGTAATAGCCACTACGTATGGACTCTCGTCACTCGGTGCGTACGTAGCCCCCAAACAAGATCACATAGCAAACGAGGCTACCTAGAGGGACAATTTCCATCTTACGAGCTTAGAAAGGAGACTCACCTCAATAAAAGCACTCCTCGGACCAATAACCGGATCAAAGATGCGCTCGAATTTCCGAAACTACTCCTGACGGCTCTCCACTAGCCAAACATAGTATAATTGAGTCAATTCATGCTCTAGGAATAAGAATTAACAAGATATTCCAAAATATAGCATTCTTGAAGGTTTTTGAAATTTCGACCCCAAGCCTACGCGTTCGGATTTTGAAAATTCTCGAAGGAATGAATTTCCCGAAGCCTAAGGATCGTAGATACATAATTTATTTAGGAATTCATGGCTAAAAATGAGTAATTCACTAATTATCAAAGCCTTAGAATTTTCTACCCAATTTTCCCATAATTTGATATTTTAATAGGTAACCTAGTTGGAATTCCATAATTAATCCAGGAATTTAGAGAGGAAATTACACTAACCTTGAAGAACTTGACCTTGGACAGCTTTTCCCTAGCTTTGAGGAGCTTCAATGGAGGTTGGGTATTGAAAATGAAGAAGAAAACCCGTAATTGGACATTTAAGTACTGCCCAGGAAAACCTTCACCGCGATCGCGGCATCAGGCATGCGATCGCATAGACCAAGCTGCCAGACCACTGCGGTCGCGGCTGGAGGTCTGCGATCGCGAAGAACAAATGGCCCTGGGCCCCCAACAACACTATGCGATCGCATAGTGGGGCCTACGATCGTGGAGAGTGAGGAGTTAGGCTTATGCGATCGTAGGAGTGAGGTCTGTGATCGCAGAGAGTGGGGGGAGAGACTTATGCGATCGCAGGGTGATGTCTGCGATAGCAGAGCACAAAATTTAGCCCAGAAGAAATTCCTCTCTACGATCGCAATCATCCCTCTGCGATCGCAGAGAAGGAAACCAGACAGGGATTTTTCTGGTTTTTCTAACATAGCTTCCGGGGGTCTAGAACACCCCCGAGCCCCTCGGGACCCCGTCCAAAAGCCCCGGCAAGTCTGTATTCATGATACAGACTCGCTCAAACTTCCAGAACATGAAAAACAACAACGGAACTCAAAATTCAACCCCAAAACAAAATTATTCAAACTTAAGAACTTTGGAATTCTAGAATTCATGGCATTGCGCTGAACGAGTCTATACTACTCGGAATGACCCCAAATTTTTCAGACAAGTCGTAAATGACTATACGGAACTATAGCCAGTCCTGGAATTCCATTCGAATCCCGATAGAATTAAGTCCCGTTCCAGGCCAAATTCTAAACTTAAGGAAATCCTGACTTCCATTTCGGGCGCCAAATCGCTCCCGGGTAATTAGAAACCTGAGCCGAACATACGTCCAAGTCTGAAATCATCATACGGAGCTACTGGAGCTGTCAAAACTCGATTCCAAGGTCGTTTGCTCAAAATGTTGACCGAAGTCAAACTTGGCCAAATAGGCCAACCATCCAAATCATCCCCAAATCCCGAACAACCCTCTCCCGCGAGTCATAAAGCATGAATAGACGCTATAGAAGGTTTCATTTAAGGAAACGGGATCTTAATACGCAAAACAACCGGTTGGGTCGTTACATTCTCCCCCTCTTAAACAAATGTTCGTCCTCGAACGGGACTAGAATTATACCTGGAGTGCTGAATAGCTATGGATATCTGCTCCGCATGTCCTGCTCGGACTCCCAAGTCGCCTCCTCAACTGGTTGGTCCCTCCACTAGACCTTAACCGCAGAAACTGTCTTAGTCCTCAGCTGGCGGTCCTGCCTACCGACAATAGCCACTGGCTCCTCCTCGTAGCCCAACTTCTCATCTAACTGAATAGTGTTGTAATCAACCACGTCTGAGAAGTCGGCGTGATACCTCCGAAGCATGGAAACATGAAAAACTGGGTGAACTCCTGATAAGGCTAGAGACAAAGCAAGCTCATAAGCCCGCTTTAGCACCTTGAAAAGACCTATAAATCTGGGGCTCAACTTGCCTTTCTTTCCGAATCTCATAATGCCCTTCATCGGCGAGACCTTCAACATAACCTTATCTCCCTCCATGAATGCTACATCACGTGCCCGCTGATCTGCGTAGCTCTTCTTCCTATACTGTGTTGTACGGAGCCTTTCCTGAATAATCCTTACCTTTTCCAAGGCATCTCTAACCAGATCTATACCGTATAGTTTGGCCTCGCCAGGCTCAAACCACCCAATCGGAGAACGACATCGCCAACCGTATAAAGCCTCGAATGGAGCCATCTCGATGCTGAACTGATAACTATTATTGTATGCAAACTCTGCTTAGGGCAAGAATTGATCCTACTGACACCCAAAATCAATCACGCAAGCCCTGAGCATATCCTCTAAAATCTGAACTGTACGCTCTGACTGACCATCAGTTTGAGGGTGAAATGCTGAACTGAGGTCTATTTGAGTACCTACCTCGCTGTGCAAAGCTCTCCATAAGTGCGAAGTGAACTGAGGACCCCGATTTGAAATGATAGACACCGGTACACCGTGCAACCGGACTATCTCACGAAGGTAAATCTGAGCCAGCCTCTCTGTAGTATAAGTAGTAGCCACAGGAATAAAATGTGCTGATTTGGTCAGTCTATCCACAATGACCCAAACCGCATCAACCTTCTGCAAAGTCCGAGGCAACCCAACCACGAAGTCCATCGTTATACGCTCCCATTTCCACTGAGGAATGGGCATCTTCTGAAACAAGCCTCATGGCCGCTGATGCTCATACTTAACCTGCTGACAATTAAGACACCTAGCCACATGCTGAATAATGTCTTTCCTCATCCGCCTCCACCAGTAGTGTTGCTTCAAATCACGGTACATCTTCGTAGCTCCTGGGTGGATAGACTACCGAGAACTTTGAGCTTCTGTTAAAATCCTCTCCCTCAGGCCATCAACATTAGGAACACACAATCGGCCCCGAAGTCGCAGAACACCATCCTCGCCTAAAGTAATCTCCTTGGCCCTACCCTGGACCACCGTATCCCGTAGCTCTGTTAGACGTGGATCATCAAACTGTCGAGCTTTAATCTCCCCCAATAATGAAGACTGAGCAAACACATGAGCTAGAACTCGTCGAGGCTCAGAAAGATCCAATCTCACGAGGCTATTGGCCAAGGACTGAATGTCCCCGGCTAAAGGTTTATCCTCAGCTGCAATGTAGGCCAAACTACCCATACTAGCTGCCCGCCTGCTCAAGTCATCTGCTACCACATTTGCTTTGCCCCGGTGATACACAATAGTGAGATCATAGTCTTTTAACAACTCAAGCCACCTCCGCTGCCTCAAATTGAGGTCCCTCTGCTTGAGTAAGTACTGCAGGCTGCGGTGGTCGGTATAGACCTCACAAGATACACCATACAAATAATGTCGCCATATCTTCAAAGCATGAACAATCGCCGCCAACTCCAAATCGTTCACAGGGTAATCCTTTTCATGAACTTTCAGCTGCCGCAAAGCATAAGCAATAACCTTACCATCCTGTATCAATACACATCCCAACCTGACGCGCAAGGCGTCGCAATACACTGTATACACTCCAGACTCAGAAGGCAATGATAACACTGGTGCTGAAGTCAATGCCGATTTGAGCTTCTGAAAGCTCGCCTCAATATCATCAAACCACTGAAATGGAGCATTCTTCTGAGTCAATCTAGTCAGTGGAGCGGCAATAGAAGAGAATCCCTCCATGAATCAACGGTAATAACCTGCTAAACCCAGAAAACTCCTGATCTCTGAAGCTGACGTAGGACGTGGCCAACTCTGAACTGCCTCAATCTTCTGTGGATCAACATTATTACCCTCACCTGAAACCACATGCCCCAGAAATGCCACGGACTCCAGCCAAAACTCGCACTTGGAGAATTTAGCATATAGCTTCTGCTCTCGTAAGGTCTGAAGTACAACTCTCAAATGCTGCTCGTGCTCTCCCAGGCTCCGGGAGTAGATCAATATGTCATTAATGAAAACAATAACGAAGGAGTCGATATACGGCCTGAACACCCTATTCATCAAGTCCATAAATGATGCTGGGGCATTAGTCAAGCCAAAGGACATCACTAAAAACTCATAGTGGCCATATCTGGTGCGAAATGCAGTCTTCGGGACATCAGAAGCCCGAATCTTCAATTGGTGATAACCTGACCTCAGATCAATCTTTGAGAATACACGAGCACCCTGTAGCTGATCAAACAAATCATCAATACGCGGCAGAGGATACTTGTTCTTGATAGTCACCTTATTCAACTGGCGGTAATCAATACACATCCGCATAGACCCATCGTTCTTCTTCACAAATAGTACTGGAGCACCCCACGGTGACACGCTCGGCCTAATAAACCCCTTGGCCAACAACTCCTCAAGCTTCTCTTTCAACTCTTTTAGCTCCTTAGGAGCCATACGATAAGGAGGAATAGAAATAGGCTAAGTATCTGGAGCCAAATCAATGCAGAAATCTATATCTCGATATGGAGTCATGCCTGGAAGATTTAAAGGAAACACATCCAAAAACTCTCGAACGACAGGTACTGAATCACGGGTAGGAGACTCGGCGGTGGTGTCCCGCACATAAGCAAGATAAGACATACACCCTTTTCTCGACCATGTGTCGAGCTTTCATGAAGGAAATGACCCGGCCAAAGGCACTAACTAAAGCACCCTTCCACTCTAACCTCGGCGACTCAGGCATGGCTAATGTAATTGTCTTGGCATGGCAATCCAGGACAACATGATGAGGGGATAACCAATCCATGCCCAAGATGACCTCGAAATCAACCATATCAAGCAACAACAGGTCGGCTCTGGTCTCAAACTCACAGAAGGTAATCACACAGGACTGGTAGACCCAGTCTACCATTACAGAGTCGCCCACAGGGGTGGATACATACAAGGGAGAACCCAAAGACTCGCAACTAACATCCAGCGAATGGGCAAATAATGTTAAAGCATAAGAATATGTAGACCCTGGATCAAATAGCATTGAATCCTCTCTACCACAGACCGAAATAATACTTGTAATCACGGCGTCTGATGCCACTGCGTCTGCCCTGGCTGGAATAGCATAAAATCTGGCTGGAGCACCCGCTGACTGAGCTCCCCCAGGACGAACTGGAGCGGAACGACCCCTTCCTGAATGGCCTCCCCCTCTAGGACGACCCCTACCGATCTGACCTCCACCCCTAAGTGGTCGTGCTGCTGGCGATGTAATCATAGGCTGTTGGCTCTGCTGCACGGCCTTGCCCCGATTCCTGGGACAAAACCTCCATACGTGACCCAGATCCCCACACTCGAAGAAACCCCCTGGCGCTACTGCTTGTTGCCCTGAAGAGGAGGAACCCAGACTAGCTGAAGAGCGGTGTGAATCCCCTGGTACAGACTGGGATAAGAATTGGAGGATCTCTAATGGCTAGAATAACTGCTGGGCGCATTCTGGATGGCTGAAGGATGATAGGAGCGCTCTGGCATGGCGCTAAACTGGGGCCTGACTGGAACAACCCTAAGAGGTACTGGAGGTGCTTAATGGGAAGGCCTTCTGAACTGGACACCTCTGTACTGACCCCTGGCCCTAGCTGGAGCACCTCTTAAGTCGCCTACAAACCTGGCCCTCTTATCCTGTTGACCCTGCTGACCTAGCTGACCCTGCTCCCTGCCCCTCACACGGTAACCCTCGATACGTCGAGCTATCTCGACTACAAGCTGATATGGGGTACCCATCTCTACCTCTCTGGCCATGGAAGTCATGATCCCCGGATGTAAGCCTGCCACAAACCGTCGAACCTTCTCAGCATTTGTGGGTAATATCATGAGAGCATGGCGAGACAACTCTGAGAACCTGGCCTCACAATCTGACACAGACATCTGACCCTGCTCTAACCTCTCAAACTGAGCCCGAAGCTCCTCCCTCTCAGATGGTGGAATGTATCTGTCCAAAAATAACTAAATAAACTGCTCCCAAGTAATCGGTGGTGACCCTACTGGCCTACTGAGAACATATGACTGCCACCAGCGGTGAGCTCTGCCCTCCAGCTGAAATGTCGTGAAATCTACCACGTGTGACTCTAATATCCTCATGTTGTGTAGTCTGTCCCTGCACCTCTCGATAAAATCCTGTGCATCCTCTCCTCGCTCACCCCCGAAGGCCGGAGGGCAAAACTGGGTCCACCTGCCCAGCAGCTTCTACTGGTCTATCTCTGCAACTAGCATGGGCTCCGGTGCTGCCACCCCAGGCTGAACCCCAACCACTTGTGGAATATCTGGAGTACGATGTACTGCTGTTGTTGGTCCTGTAGCATGGGCGGTAGGGGTCTGAACTCCCCCTCCTGCCTGCGAAGCAGCAGGATCTGATGGGAGTACACCCGTCTGTGACATAGTATCCATGAACCTCAGCATACGGCCCATGTGAAGCACGCGTCCTCACCATCTATGAGAGAATAGAAAAACAAGTTTGAGTACATCATCAGTTGCACGATCAGATATGAACAAAAGGAGTTTCTTAACTCCCTATAGCCTCCTGAAGATAAGTACAGACGTCTCCGTATCGATCCGCAAGACTCTACTGGGTTTGCCCGTGACTCGTAAGAACTACATAAACCTAAGGCTCTGATACCACGTTGTCACGACCCAAATTCCTAATTCGGATCGCGATGGCGCCCAACAACGGGGTTAGGCAAGCCGATATAACTTTCACTAGGTTATACCTTTCCCATTCGATCAACAGGTCAATGATTACCAGTTTATAACGACTAACATGATGCTAGTCTTGAGTGAAAGTAAAGTCATAGAAGGTATAAAGCCGAAATAAAACATACATATAGATATACATCCCAAAACCCCAAAAATATAAATATCGCGTGTGTGCCAAGAGCTAGTGTCACGAGTGTCACGGGCAACTACTGAATATACAATGACTACAACATATACAGGGTCTCGGTCTGAGTGAAATAGACAGAGAACATAACAAAGAAACTCTCGGACGCTGCTAGGAAGTCGTCAGGAAAGCAGCTCACCGTGAAGTATGACCACGCTATCAGTATCTGGCACCAGCCTGAAAATCAGATGGACCAGCCTCCGGACATGTACAGTCAAGTACAGAAAAAGGAAAGAAAGTGCAGCATGAGTACATATATATAAATATGTACCCAGTGAGTATCCCGTCTAATCTCGAAGAAGTAGTGACGAGAGGTCGACTCGATACTCACTAAGGTCCAACAATCGTAAAGTAAACAGGATGTAAAGAAACCGCAGGAAAATAAAACAAATAATCAAGTACATCAGTAACCGACATCAAATAACAATCTCAAATCAAACAAGTTTTGTATCTACCGTGGCGTACGGCCCGATCCCACCCTGGTAGTCTCAATCTCGCCGGGGCATACGACCCGATCCTACCCTGGTAGTCTCAATCTCACCGTGGCATACGGCCCGATCCCAACCTGGTAGTCTCAATCTCGCCGTGGCGTACGGACCGATCCCACCCTGGTAGTCTCAATCTCGACGTGTCGTACGGCCCGATCCCACCCTGGTAGTCTCAATTTCGCCGTGGCGTACGGCTCGATCCCATAATGTATTCAATTATCAATCTGTCGTGGCGTACGGCCCCATCCCATAATGTAGTCAATTATCAATCTGTCGTGGCCCTCTCATCACCCTAATATTAAGCCAAATATCACAACGTTCAAAGATAACAATACCAAACACACAAGTATACAAGTCATAACTATGCTACAACAGAGGAAAAAAATGAGCATGATGTGTCCTAGCTACCCGGACGAAATAGTAATAGCCACTACGTACCGACTCTCGTCACTCGGTACGTACATAGCCCCCAAACAAGATAACATAGCAAACAAGGCTACCTAGAGGGACAACTTCCCTCTTACGAGGTTAGAAAGGAGACTCACCTCAATAAAAGCACTCCTCGGACCAAGGACCGGATCAAAGATGCACTCGAATTTCTGAAACTACTCCTGAAGGCTCTGCACTAGCCAAGCATAGTATAATTGAGTCAATTCATGCTCTAGGAATAAGAATTAAAAAGATATTCCAAAATATAGCATTCTTGAAGGTTTTTGAAATTTCGACCCCGAGCCCACGCGTTCGGATTTTGAAAATTCTCGAAGGAATGAATTTCCCGAAGCCTAAGGATCGTAATTACATAATTTATTTAGGAATTCATGGCTAAAAAGGAGTAATTCACTAATTATCAAAGCCCTAGAATTTTCTACCCAATTTTCCCATGATTTGATATTTTAATAGGTAACCTAGTTGGAATTCCATAATTAATCCATGAATTTAGAGAGGAAATTACACTAACCTTGAGGAACTTGACCTTGGACAGCTTTTCCTTAGCTTTGAGGAGCTTCAATGGAGGTTGGGTATTGAAAATGAAGAAGAAAACCCGTAATTGGACATTTAAGTACTGCCCAGGAAAACCTTCACCGCGATCGCGGCATCAGGCCTGCGATCGCATAGACCAAGCTGCCAGACCACTGCGGTCGCGGCTGGAGGTCTGCGATCGCGGAGAACAAATGGCCCTGGGCCCCCAACAACACTATGCGATCGCATAGTGGGGCCTGCGATCGTGGAGAGTGGGGAGTTAGGCTTATGCGATCGCAAGAGTGAGGTCTGTGATCGCAGAGAGTGGGGGGAAAGACTTATGCGATCACAGGGTGATGTCTGCGATAGCAGAGCACAAAATTTAGCCCAGAAGAAATTCCTCTCTGCGATCGCAATTATCCCTCTGCGATCGCAGAGAAGGAAACCAGACAGGGATTTTTCTGGTTTTTCTAACTTAGCTTCCGGGGGTCTAGAACACCCCCGAGCCCCCCGGGACCCCGTCCAAAAGCCCCGGCAAGTCTGTATTCATGATACTGACTCGATCGAACTTCCAGAACATGAAAAACAACAGCGGAACTCAAAATTCAACCCCAAAACAAAATTATTCAAACTTAAGAACTTTGGAATTCTAGAATTCATGGCATTGCGCCGAACGAGTCTATACTACTCGGAATGACCCCAAATTTTGCAACCAAGTATTAAATGACTTACGGAACTATTCCCGATCCCGGAATTACATTCGGACCCCGATAGCATTAAGTCCCGTACCATGCCAAATTCTAAACTTAAGGAAATCCTGACTTCCATTTCGGGTGCCAAAACGCTCCCGGGTCATCAGAAACCCAAGCCGAACACACGCCCAAGTCCGAAATTATCATATGGAGCTACTGGAGCTGTCAGAACTCGATTTCGAGGTCGTTTGCCCAAAATATTGACCGAAGTCAAACTTGGCCAAATAGGCCAGTCTTAAGGAACCAAGTGTTCCTAAACCATCCAAATCATCCCCAAATCCCGAACCACCCGCTCCCGCGAGTCATAGAGCACGAATAGATGCTATAGAAGGTTTCATTTAAGGAAACAGGATCTTAATACGCAAGCGGCTGGGTCGTTACAAAATTTAAAGTTCATTTCACCACAATCCTTTCCAATTATTTAAGTGAATGAAAGCTCAGGGAAACAGTAACATATATAAAAGCATGAATTTAAGCATATAGTTCATTTAAGGCAGAATACATGGCATGTTGTGGTCCTAAGCTACCTGGACGTGAAAATAGTAGTCGCTACGTACGGACTCTCATCACGTGGTACACACGTAGTCCCCAAACACAAACATACAACACATAGAACACCTATGGGGACAATTCCCTCTTACAAGGTTAGAAAGGAGACTCACCTCGCGACGAAATCACCCCTCGGAACAAGGATGCGCCCGCATATCCGAAATCTACACTTGACGGCTCGCAACTAGCCAAATATAGTATAATTGAATCAATTGTAAGCTCAAAGAAGGAGAATTAATAAGAAGTCCCAAAATTAAGCATTCTTGAAGGTTTTCGGAATCCCGACCCCGGGCCCACACGTTCGAATTTCAAAAATTCTTGAAGGAATCAATTACCCGGAGTCTTAGGATCATAATTATGCAAGTTCTTGCTAGAATTCATGGCTAAAATGGATAATTCATAAGATTCCCAAAATCCCTAAATTACTACCCAATTTCATAAATTTTAGGATTTAGAAGGAGGATTTAACTAGGAATTGATGTTAACGCTAGAAAAATTATGGAGTTTTACTTACCTTGACAACAATGGTAGAATAGCTTTCTTGAAATGTCTCCAAAAGCTCAAGGAAGAAGGTGGGAATGCTGGAAAATGGCCAATTCCCGTATTTAATTAAACTGCCCAGATAATGCTTCTATGTGATCGCGACCTGAGGCCTGCGATCGCGAAGACCAGCTTGCCTTACCTCTGCGATTGCAGCAGAGGTCCTGTGATCGCGAAGAACAAAGTGCCCGGCCCCCAGACTCGACACTATGCGATCACATAGGTGTCCTGCGATCGCCAAGGCCAACTGGCCTGACCTCTGCAATCGCGGCAGAGGTCCTGCGGTCGCGAAGAACAAACTCACCCGGCCCCGATGCGACTCAATGCGATCGCGAGAAAAGGCTGCAATCGCGAAGGTGTCGAACCTAGACCTCTGCGATCGAAAAGGGGAGGCTGTGATCGCAGAGAACAATCAACAGCCCAACAAAATCCTTCTCCGCGATCGCAACCCACCTTCTACGATCGCAGAGAAGGATACCAGATAGCAGAACTTATGGTTTTTCTAACTTAGCTCCCGGGGGTCTAAAACACACCCGAGCCTTTCGGGACCCCATCAAAAAGCACTAGCAAGTCTGTATTAATGATACGGACTCGCTCAAACTTCCGGAACATGAAAAAAACAACGAAACTAAACATTCAACCGCGAAACCAAATTGAATCAACTTAAGAACTTAAGAATTCTAAAATTCACTTCATTGAGCCGAACGGGTCTATACTACTCGGAATGACTTCAAATTTTGCAAAAAAGTCATAAATGACTATACGTAACTATTCCTAGTCCCGGAATTCCGTTCGGTCCTCGATAGCATAAAATCACGTCCCAAGCCAAATTTCAAATATAAGGAAATCCTATTTCCATTTCGGGCGCCGAAATGCTTCCGTGTCATCGAAAACCTGATCCAAACACACGCCCAAGTCTGAAATCATCATACGGAGCTACTGGAGCTATCAGAACTCGATTCTGAGGTCGTTTTCTCAAAATGTTGACCGAAGTCAAACTTCGCCAAATAGGCCAACCTTAAGGAACCAAGTGTTCCTATATCACCCAAACCATCCCCAAATCCTGAGCCACCCGCTCCCGCAAGTCATAAAGCACGAATAGCCATTGTGGAAGATTTCATTTAAAGGAACCGGATCCTAATACGCAAAATGACCGGCTAGGTCGTTACAGCTACCCTCATGCATTCGCGATGTTTTAGTTCTTGAACCTTTGCGTTCGCGGTGTGTTCCATGCATTCGCGAAGGCTTGACTCTTCGGTAGATACAATGCTTCCTTGCGTTCGCGTTGAGTTCCATGCGTTCGCGATGGTATAGCTTCCTGAAGCTTCGCGTTTGCAGTGGACCTCCGCGTTCGTGAAGGGTATTTAACTAGGCAGACCTCCATTGTCCAATTTGGCTTCTTTTTGACTCGATTTCTTCAATTTCTTCTCCAAATCACATGACACCTGAAAATTGCCAATAAACCTCAAAAAATGTCCTAGTTTCCTACCAAAATTATATAAACGTTTAAATATTAAGAGGAGATAAGTTGGTAAAATACCAACTTATCAAACCCCCAAACCTAAACTATTGCTTGTCCTCAAGCAACTCAAAATCTAAGAATATCCTTCAACAAAATCATCACTTAGGCTCAATGGCATACCAAATATCATTTCAAGTCAAAAATTTCCACTTTAAGCACAATTTAGTGACTTCGGTTGGTACCAACAATTAATTCAAGGTATATGAATCACAAATTTTTCACACATTTTATTTCAATTCAAGTGCTCAAACACTACATTAATCAAAGTAGCAACCAAGTCATGACACTAAGATTAAAAATTTGCCTCTCTATCACATTTGTCTTCCCTCGCTCATTCCTCCCAATTAAAAATAGGATTAAATGTACAACTCGAGTCTCATGTACCCTCACAATTTAAGAGAGAATACCAAACTCATCAATTGCAATTCAAAACATAAATGGGATGTCAAATGGAAAGACTCAACTCTATCTCACAAAGATATTCAAATGCACACAAGTAGTACCATAGGCTTGCCCTTTATGTATTTCTCCACTAATGTAGAAATACTTAGTTCAAAATCAACTAGGACTTAAAGGGTTATAGTTTAGGCTTTTGGTTAAGGTAGCGCACAATTTGGTAAGAGTGACTGAAATCCTCCCTAAGCACTACACTTTTTCAACAATCAAAGTCCATTTCCTTCAAGAATTTGTCCACATTTTCTTCTCTTTTCTCTTTTTGTTTTGTATCACCTAGTCTTCCATTTATTCATACTTCCTTATTACATTTTTTTTTCTTTTCATTTCATCATAATTTTTTTATAACACTTTTCACTTTTTGTGAAGCCTCCGTATCACCTTTTCCAACCTCCACCCCCAAACTTAGGCTTTTAGCCTATATTCATACTTTAAATTACTTAGGGAGGTATGGTTCCACAAGAATAGTTTGTAACATGGTTGCAAAACAAAATATTAAAAATCTCAATAGGGTTGACTAGGGAAAATATTCATGGGTAGGAAATTTAGGCACAATTATGGTGCAAGGAAAGCCTAATATCATTTTTTCAAACCAAGTTAATCTAGGATTTCGCCTTTAAGCACATTCCGGGCAAGTTCTAGACTACAAATGATGCAAAAGAACTTTCACAATTAAAGCTCACCACACATGGCACATGAAAGCTCAAGTGGGATGCAAATCCAAAATCCAATTGAAACCAATGAATCTCAAGGAAGCCACATGTAGCCTAAGAAGTTATTTAGTGAATCAAAGAGCCAAAATTAGAATCTAAAAGTCACAACAAGGAACACTACATTAATCATTAATTTTCATTATTATTATTTTTTCTATATATATACACATTATTTTTGTTTATTTTTTTTATATTTTGAAGATCAAAAACTTCATATGTCAAGGTTTAAATTATATTGGTACCAAACAAGTCACAAGTTGGCTTATGGACACAAAGCTACACCCCAAAAACAAATTTATTCACAACTAGCTACTAAACTAACTACTAAAAAAAAATATTTACTTTCTAACCCAAAAATTAAACAAGACTAATCCCTTAAGAAAGTTGTCACGCCATCCATCATAGAGAAAAGTTACCCGATTCAACACAAATAATTTCCTTAGAAAAGAACCGTGGTAGAAAGAAAACCAAGGAGTTCCATTAATACTACAATAATGAAACCAAAACAAAATTCAAAACAAGCACAAATAATAACAAGAAAAATGCTAACTAGTACTATGAAAAATAAAAACCAAAATAAAAACAACTAAGAACCAAAATAAACCAACAAGAAATAAAAACAACTAAGAACCAAAAAAAAAATCTAACAAGAATAATTATTAATAAACTAGAAATATTAACAAATCCACACAAGTTCACAAAAAAAAAAAAAAAATATCATGCTCCACGTGATGCTCTACAACATAGATCAAATATGAGCCACCCCCAACCTAAGGTATTGCATTGTCCCCAGTGCAACTCAACAAGATAAGATATAATGAAGGAGGTGCTCCATGAAAGTGAATCACTCGGAGCTGGAAGAGGTGGGAAATGTGAGCTCCCCATCATCATCATCGTCCTCCGAGGCATTTGAACAGCAGAATGATCTCAGTTTGTCCATCATCTTGTTCAGGAATTTGCTCTTTTTCTTCTCATTCTCTCTGAACTTCCTCTGCCTCGTCTCAATCTTCCCTTGCATGCGACTCATATTCTCCATCCAGGTGTTCATGGACTCCATCTTCCTCGTAATTGCTTTCTGCTCTTTGACCACGTCATCCAGGGATCTTGGAGCAGCTGTGCCAATAGATGTGCTAGTCCCAGGTTGACCAGTAGGAAGGCCAACTACAAGCTCCTTAATCCATACATCCACTCCATAGACATGGTTGGATAAGTGACGCATAGTGTACGGGCATGGCTGGAGTTGTCCCATGGGGTCAAATGGCCCTGGGGCAGGAGTAGAGGATACAGCATGATCAGTGGTGGTCTCCTGTAACTTCCCAAAAGAAGAGGATGCAACATCAATCCTCTTCTTTTTCTGTTTGTCACTGGGTCCCCTCTTCAACAAAGTGTGGATCATCGGCTTTCTCGGACCTTTCTCAACATCATTGGGGCGTTTTAACACCCCAGCATCGTAACACAACCGAGTGATCAAGGATGGGAAGAATAGCCCCTCGATCTCCCATGGGTGGCTTCCTCAATTTAACGAACAACGTGCTCCCCCACGTTTACAGGTAACCCATCCATGATAGCAGCAATGATTAATGCCCTCTCTGGCGTCACATCAGTATCATGTGTGGAAGGTATGACTCTGGAACAGATAATGGATAGTCATGTCCTTGCCTCAGCAGTGAATTCATGTGAGTCAACTCCTTTGTGCACTATCAGCCAATTTGGGTCACCCCATCATGTAGTTTGTCCACCAACCACTGGGTTCCCTCTGCTCTAGCCTTGCTTCTCTAGACCTCATTGTCGACATTGGGGAGGCCATAAATATCATTGATCAGCTCCGGGCTAAAATGGACCTGCACCCCCCGCACAGTAGTAACCAATGTTCCTTGAAAGTCGGTCGTCAAGGCATTAGTATACAATTCCATCACTATTGTGTGGTTGTCCATATCTAATTGCGGAGAAAAACACATCGACCCGCTCTATATCAACCTTGAGTAAAATCCTGGCATCTTAGCTTCATCCTTGTCTAGGTTGATGCCCCTTTCCCTGACAATTGTTTTTGACAGAAGGTCATAATATTTGCATTCACATTCTGCAGATAGAAACCGCTCATGGTCAAATGCTTCTTATTGTTGCACTTTGAGGACATGTTCGGGCTCAATTTCATGTTGCTCCGAATTTATTTTAAGCCCAAAATACCTACAAAATAGATCAACAATGTTAAATTCTCATATAGACACGTAAAACAATGTATTAGAAAGTATTTAGGCCAAAGAAATGGGCGAAAAAAGGTCCTGGGCAGAGATTTACTCTTCCTCAATTTCGCCAAAATTGGACTGCCAGTGATTTATTCTTCGCGTTCACAGAAGACCTAGTGCGTTCGCGAAGAGTAAATATTTTTTCTCAGCTTTTTGGCCTTCGCGCTCGCGGGCAGTTCACCACGTTCACGAAGGTCATTTCACAGCCCAGACTTAGATTTCTTTGAGGCGTTTCCTCAAACAGTATATGGGCAATATTTTTTTGATCTTTTTTCACAACTACAGCGCCCATGTTTGCCCAAAACTTCTCATGGTAATCACACACAACACTCAACCAACCTCACCCAACAAGCATAACACTTTTTTACACTCAAGGTTGAAAATTAAAACTCACACTTGAACCCTAGGCATAAAGGGAAAAAAATGGTTGCTCTTCCATTGTTGTACACAAAGAGAGAAAGAGGAGTTGAAGTCAAGCGATGAAATTACATACCTTTCAGAAGGAGATGGAAAATTGCACCAACTTGAAGATAAAGGACGATTTGAATTTTTGGGGCCTTAGGAGTGAAAAACAACTATTGATTGAGCAAAAGGGGGAAAGTGCATGTCGAGAAACGTTTTAATGATTTAACTTACTGACCCTACGCGTTTGCGAGGGCAGAGTGCGTACGCGCAGAGTTGACCTGGCTCAAGGACGCGAACGCGCTGTGATACACGCGAACGCATAAAATAAATTCTTGGTCAAGCGTCGCTAACGCGGTCAACAGACGCGAACGAGAAGAACATTTATTTTCTGCAGTTTTCTAGCAGTTACAACTACTGGTTTGGAATTTTAGGATTATGCAACCTGCTCAAAACAACTCCAAAAAATCTGATACTTGGCAGATTAGTTCAAAATAATATACTAAAATATTCTAAAAAAGAAAATTTCAAAATGACCAAAAATTTTGAAACCGATAGGTTGCCTCCCACCAAGCGCCGCATTTAACGTCGTGGCACGACGCAAGTCAACTTTACCATTTTTCTCACCGCTTAGACTATATGAACTGGGCACCTAGCTTGGAATCAAGCTTGTGACCACGGGCGATAGGGGGTGGTAAGTAGATGACCGAGCTAAGCATTGATTTCTTTGTTTTGCACTTCTTGGCTCTCATGTGAGGTATGTCATTTTGTTTTCTTGTTTCCTCAAATTGTATAAGTATGGTATGAGTTTTTCCTCCTCGCAATCCTTCATTGATTCGTGTAGTTCAACTTCCATATCACCACACAATTCCAATGTTGAAAATGCTTGGAATGTGACTTTAAACCTCCAACTTTCAATTTTTCCCAAATTTTGAC
The DNA here is from genome assembly GCA_005239495.1 of Nicotiana undulata. Classification (NCBI taxonomy): domain Eukaryota; kingdom Viridiplantae; phylum Streptophyta; class Magnoliopsida; order Solanales; family Solanaceae; genus Nicotiana; species Nicotiana undulata. The sequence continues at coordinate 10,342 of MDKH01033488.1, read as the reverse complement.
ATCCTCTTTTTCCCCTGGACTAGAGTCAAATTCAACAACATTTTCAATCACCCCGGTTGACTCTAATCCCATATTTTCTTTGGCATCAATAAGCACTCCAACATGAGCTTGAACTCTCCATTTTGGCGATACTCACTTTCTTCCACTTCTTCATCCTTAACGTTTTCATCACAAAAATTAGAATCATCATAGCGGGGGATTGGGAAAGGGAAGGACAAATAATCACAATCATTCCAATGACCATTTTGGAAACCACACCTATCACAAATACTCCACTCATGGGTTTCAGATTGTGCGCACAATCCACCCCGGAAGAATTTAAACAATTTTGCCATGAGTGTGGTCCTCCACAATAAGACACGGGTCATCAAAGTATGAACAACTACCATCCAACCAATTTTCATTATATGATGCCATTTTTTTAATCAAAATTTAAGAAAATAAACAAGAGAAAAACAAGAAAAGTTTACCAATGTAAGAAAAATAATTACACAAATATTCACAAGTTTGGACCAAAGCATTTATGCTTATTTCTCAAATAACCTAAATTACGCCAATTGTTCCTCGGCAACGGCGCCAAAAAATTTGATACGCTCAAATTACACCTTAAAATAGTGTAAGCGATCGATGTCAAATATAGTCACCCAACTAGGTTAGGGTCGAATCCCACAGAGAACAATATGAAGGCGATTAGGAATGTAAGAGAATTATCACTTATCGCGCAATGCCAAACACTTAGATTTTTGGTTTAAAATATTTATAACTAAATGCAAAAATGTGAACTAACCTAGAAAGCAAGTAAAATTATCAATGGCAACAAGTATGAATGCATCGGGAATTACACTCAAGTAACGACCAATGTATTTCATGATTTTATAAATATGAGCGAGTTTATATTAATTAACCACGGATAATAATTCTTAAGTAGCTTCTTCCAAAGACTAACAATACTTCCTAATTGAATTATTCCTAACCCAATTAAGAGAATAAGCACACCCAAAAATGGCTACAAGTAGTTCAATTTTATTCCTAGGTAGAATCTATAAAATGAGGGGTAAAATCTTAAGTTCTTGTTAGTTAATCTTTCCCAACCCCAAATTATCTTTTCCAAAATTAATTCGGAGTTAATGGGCGAGTCCTAGGGTTAGCTAATCCCTTTGGAAACATTAAAGAACAAGAACAATTAAAGAAACACTAACTCACTTCATAAATATATAGAAATCATTCAATACATAAGCACAACAAGGTATTTAATCCACATTTTAACTATGAATATTCCCATAAACAAGATTCAAGTGTTGAAAATAAATACTACACACTTAAATATTCAATACAAATCAAGAAAATGAAGAAATAAACATTAATGGGTAAGAAATCCTTAACCACAAGCTTGAAATCTTTAAAACCCAAGTGTGTGTGCAAATCCTAGCTTCCACAAATATTCTCTCTTGTCTTCAAGACACAAAATATGTTCAAAGAATGCCAAAGATATCCCAATATATCTGCTAAGTCGTGTATAAAAATGGGTTGAGAATAAAAATGTGAAATTCCAAGTCTGCCCAGTTCTGAACAGCAAATACACTATGCGTTCGCGACTGTACCTTCGCTTTCGCGAAGGTCTGTAATCCTTAAGCTTCGCGTTCGCAGTTTCCCTCTTGCGTTCGCGATGTTTTAGTTCTTGAACCTTCGCGTTCACGGTTTCCCTCATGCGTTCGCGATGTTTTAGTTCTTGAACCTTCGCGTTCGCGGTGTGTTCCACGCGTTCGCGAAGGATTGACTCTTTAGCAGATACAATGCTTCTTTGCGTTCGCGATGGTATAGCTTCCTAAAGCTTCGCGTTTGCAGTGGACCTCCGCGTTCGCGAAGGGTATTTAACTGGGCAGACCTCCATTGTCCAATTTATCTCCTTTTTTACTTTATTTCTTCCATTTCTTCTCCAAATCACATGACACCTAAAAATTGCCAATAAACCTCAGAAAATGTCCTAGTTTCCTACGAAAATTATACAAAAGTTTAAATATTAAGAGGAGATAAGTTGGTAAAATACCAACTTATCATCAGTATATTGTTTGGGTGGTCTACGGTCGAAGTTAGGTTGTGGTCTTGGGAAGTTTTGACGAGTTGGAGGCGACATAAAATTAGATGGTTGGGAATTATATGTGTGATAGGTAGTGGCTGGTTGGGAATATCTTGGAGATGAGGGTTGATATGTAGGTGGAGGTGCTTGGTACGTAAATGGGGAGGTTTGATATATCAGTGGATTTTTGGGTCCTTGGGCAACCATTACTGCTCCCACATCCTTCTTCTTAGATTTACCACCAGACAGCAATGCTTTGTTGGTGGCCTACATTGCCTCAAAGTTTGTGACCATCCCGCTTTTGATGCCTTCCTCGATCCTTTCACCAAGTTTGATGATATTAGAGAACTTGTGGTTTTCAATTACCATCAATCTTTCATAGTATTGCGGATCCTGCACTCTCATGAAGAACTTGTTCATCTGTTCCTCGTCTAATGCCGGCCTGACTTTGGCTGCTTTCGACCTCCAATGATTAGCATACTCGCGGAAAGTCATAGTAGGTTTCTTCTTGAGGTTCTGAATGTAAAAGATATCTGGTGCATTCTTTGTGTTGAACCTGAATCAGTCCATGAAATCTGACGCCATACTCACCCAATTGGACCATTTCTTAGGATCCTGGCTGATGTACCAGGACAAAGCATCTCCCGTAAGATTCCTCATAAAAAGCTTCATCCTGATCTTTTCATCCTTTCCGACCCAGACAAGCTTATCACAATAGGTTCTTAGATGAACTATGGGATCACATGTACAATCAAACATCTCAAACTTGAGAGGTTTGTAACCCTCCGGCGGTTCTATATTTTGTTGTATGCATAGGTCTTCAGAGTTCAGACCTTCTATCCCCTTGCCTCTTTCTACACCTTGGACTCGGCTTGTCAACTTCTTGAGATCCTCGGCCAGGTTCTTAATGAGCATGTCCTTCTCAACGGATGCTGGTGCATAGGAGATGGGTTGAGTGGAGTGAGGTAGGGTCTCCACATATATGGGATTCTTCTGGTGACCTGGAGGTTGGGTGTAGTTGTGATCATTGGTGGAATTCTGGGGTTCAAGAATGACTGGTGGAGTGTGGGTGGTGTTTGGCTGGTACTGTGGTGGGATAGTTTTATTTTATGGTGTATTTACGTAATGGTGAGGTGCGGGAGTATTTTGTGGGCGCTTGTTGGGTGTGTTTTGAGGTGGTGCAGGGTTTTGAGTGTTTGGATGACTAACGTCTGGGACGCTGAGTGAGAAGGACAGGTTTGCCACATTACGGACATGCTCGAGCTCACCCTGTAGTTCCATAATTTTCTGTTCAAGCCATGAAAGTGCATCATTTGGGGCCTAATTACCCCTACCCTCAGAAGTTCTGCATGTTCAACGTGTGTGTTGTTTTCCTTTCTAGTGTTGTTCAAATCTTCCATCTTTTCTTTTCCCTTGCCTTTTGGTGGACTAGGAGGAGGAGAAAGTGGAGGGCCCCTGGATCTTGTGTGATAAGCTGATGATGCCAGTATGCACGAACCAACCTTTGGCGAATGGGAATAATCAAAAGAAAGAAAGAAAATAAAAACAAAAAGTAGCCAAGTCAGTAAGAATTCTGATAAAAGTACTTTGCAGTATTTAAACACATATTGCGGGAATGTAAATACGCGTCCTAATTTGGGAGCCTCGTTGTGCTCGAGGTAGGCCTAGCGATAAGTTGATTTGGAGAACTTTAGATGCCAGTAAATGCCTCATTTCATTAACATAAAAATAGACGAATCCCAAAACGACACTAAGATAATAATAATAATAAAGATAAGTCACTATTGGTACTTGGCCTTATTACATTTAGGAAAGCAAATAAATCTAGCCTACTTGGTCCTAGAAGGACCTTCCCCAGACTCGTCCTTCCTGACTCCATCAACCAGGTTCCCCAGCTGCAGGTAGGCTCTAGCCAAGTGTCCTCCCTCGCTCCCTTCAGCATTCTGGCAGTCTTCGATCCTCTTTATTATTTTACCTTCCAGCTCCACCAAACCTCGCTCCAGATATTCCAACCTTCTTTTGGAGGTGATAGCCATTTCCTTTCATTCCCTAATCAGCCTCATGTTTGTCTCATGTATTTCCCGATGCTCATTCTCGGATTCATGAACCCTGTTGCGTAGTCTATTGTATTTTACTTGGGCCACGGCATCTTCATCTATGATCCTATTTCCTCGACCGGTTAATGGCCTCACTATCCCATCTAGGTTGTCTTCTAACCATGCCGGGTAGAGAGGTTCACACCCAGCGTGATACATGTCTCGCTCAATGGTGTTTTTCTCCACAATGATCTTGTAATGCCACATATGTTGAGATTGGCACGTGTAAGGGGTGTCTTCATCTTGAAAGTATGCTCTGAAGTGTCTCATCTTTGCAACCCTTGGTTCAACCTACTTCATGCCCGATTGTCTCATAACTCTGATGGGGACAAATGGGTGTATCCCTCTCAACCCAATCAACACTAGGTGAGGAGCGTCCCTGGATCTGATGATGAACTCGTTAGTTAGGAACCATTCAAACATCCATTGTACTTGTTCCTCGGTCAGATTGTCGAAGAACTCTACCCATTCTTTGGCACTTTTCGGTTGGGCAAACCTGTCCGGAATGTAAGTCATCTGCTTAGGGTGATGGAAGGCAATGTGATCGTTCCAAGCCCTTTGCAGAAATTCTTGGCGATACTAACCCTTTTGAATATGCTCTAATAACCAAAATTGCAGCAACAAATTACAACCCTCGAAATGCTTAACCCCTTTTTGACAGCTGTCCATAGCCCTGTAGATGTCGGCTATGATCATAAGGACTATAGTGTATGTTTGTCCCTCAATTCCCTCCATTAAGGCCTTGGCGACCATGGCTAGTCTAGTATGGATTCTTTCTCTTTTGTTCGGGAACACTATCAAGCCCAAGAATCACATAATGAACACGAACACTCTGCGGTGGATGTGACCCAGAGAAGTGATAGAAAACTCATCATGGAATGTACGGTAAGACTTGTTATCTCGTACAGATATTCGAAGGGTATATAGGACTTCTTCAAGCACTCTAAGTCAGCATTTTTCTTCAGACCCATCATCTTTAGGAACCCCTCCAGGTGCGGTTCTCTGGTACCAATAGCCCAGGGATGTCCCAAGGCAGTCCAGCAAATCCCCCAATTTCTTCCAAGAGTGGTGTCATTTCTATATCCCCGAAATAGAACACAGCCCTCTCACTGTCCTAGAACAGAGTTGCAACTTCGATCAACATATTGTTTGGCTGAATGTCTAGCATGGAAGGTAAATTGCCTAGTGTTTTCTCACATGTTTCTTGTCACTTGAGGAAAGGTCTTCCCACCAATCTAGTAGCAATGGTGGAATGTTGCTGACCATGCCGAATCTGGGGACCTCGTGCCTCATTTTCTACAAAACAAAAAGGCTAGCCCCTTTCCCCCACCTGATTGGGCTATTTATACATTCATGATTAGAATATAGGCATTTAGTTCTCCAAATTAATGCATAGGACGTGGTTGTGTCCATTGGGATTATGAAAACCCTAGTGGACTTTGGATAAGGCTTGTCTTAAAGGGTTATTATGTGGACAACATATTAACCCGGCTAGGTTTCACCATAATGCGTGCACAATTATAATAAGAGTAAGGTTACTATGGGGATATAGACTGGTACTCTTAAGCGGACAACATGATGGGGAAAGGCACGGAACCGTCGACTGCATTGCTGATTGACTAGTTTTACTGCAAATAAGCCTTTCCGAATTAATGGGTAATAATTGGAATAGCTCAACCACTCATCAAACGTTTCTACAGGATTGTTTAGGCACGAGTGGAATATGATGTTGAGCATGATTTATGCAGCAATAAATAGCATATTGTCACGTATTTTGCACGTTAGGAAAGCGATAAATACAGCATTTATAATTGAAAGACAGTTAAGAAGGAAAACAAAGAAACAAGTCAGTTTTGTATTGAGGAAATAAATACTTGAAAATAAACAGTTAAGTTCACATAAAGGGAAAGGGAAAGGGTGTGCACGTATTGACAAAGAAAATCATGTTTAGACTAATTCACGAAGCAATTTGTTATGGTAAAAGCCTAAAATTCCCAGCAGAGTCGCCATGCTGTCGCGCCCCCTTTTTTACGCCTCACGACGGAAGTTAGGGTTTTGACATTCATTTGGGACAACTCGTTTCCTTTTGGTAAAGGGGTACAAGAAGTTTAAAAGTCGCCACATAACGAATTAAGGTGCGTTAGAGCACCTATTGCAAGTAACTCATAAAATCGGTTTGCGTTACTAGAGATTGGGTAAGGGCTTGAAATTACCTTGAGGGTAAGGTGTTAGGAACCCCTCGAGGTCCACAATGGTGGGTCCCGCCCAAACTTACTTGGTGAATTAGTCATTTAACAAATAAGCAGTCTAAGCACACATATGTAAAAAAGGATACAGGAATTTTAAAAGATAAGCAGTCTAAGCACACATATGTAAATAAAATAAGGGAAATCCTAGGCTTGTTAGCCTATAGGATCACATCTGTACAATGCCCGATAATCCTCATCAACTATAGGGGATACACGTGGCATTAGCGCACATGTCATCATATCCTTTTACTACCCAATTACCTTATATAAGCGGTTTTGATTAACGAACTCTATGCGTGCATTACCCGTCCCTTCCTTGTGGTCCCAGAGATGTTTAGGACCTCTAATTTTAGGCATTTCTAGACCCTCCTAAGGTGTTTAAAAGGGAAAATCTAAGGGACAACAAAGAACAAACAGGACTGTCAACTGAACAACAATTAAAGGGTTCATGTTTACCTCCACACATAAACTGATAATTAGCACGTCTCAAACAACAGGTTTTAGGTATTTCAGAAAGGTCCTAGAACAGGATATCTAGGTGAGTATAACAAGCAGAGAATATGCAGCATTGTGTTAAGGCGAAGTGACAGAAACCTAATGTGTTTGCCTATGTGATGACCCAAGGGGTCATTTTTATGAATTTAGACTCTGTTATACGCTTAATAGCCCAAAAATGACTAAAATTAAATACCTCGATTTACGTGCGCAGTCCGAGCGTAAAATCGAAACGCTTTTATGTGAAAATATGAGAAATAGTAGTTTCTAAAGTTAAAATTTTGATTAAAGTTGACTTTGGTCAACATTTTGAGTAAACGGACCCGGATCCGTGTCCTGATGATCCCGGGAGGTCCACATTAAAATATGGGACTCAGGCGTATGCCCAGAACTGAATTCCGAGTTCCCTAGCCTTATAAATCAGTTTTTGAAAGAAATTGTTTTGCTAAAATATTAATGAAATAAAGAAAAGAATTAATGTTTGAAATCATTGATATCGGACCCGTATTTTGGTTCAGGAGCCCGGTACAGATTTGTTATAGTATTTAAAGGTTCACTGTGAAATTTGGTGAAAAACGAAGTTCGTTTGACGTGATTCGGACATCCGGTTGAAAAGTTATGAACTTTAAGTGTTCTTGATGAAAATGATCAGTTTTGCGGTTTGATTCATAGCTTTACATGTTATTTTCATTATTTAATCGCACGAGCACGTCCGTATGATATTTTTAGACTTGCGTGCATGTTTTGTTTGGAGCCCCGAGGGCTCGGGTGAGTTTTAGATAGGCGTTAGAGTACGTTTGAACTTAGAAAACTCTAGTGTATTGTTGTTTGCTGGTGTCCAGGTAAATACCCTATGCGAACGCGTGGTAACCCACGCGAACGCAGTAAAAAAATGGGGAGAGGGGCTGGGTTACTCTACGCGAATACATATGACAAGATGCGAACGCGGAGCACTTGGTAGGTTGCTCTACGCGAACGCTTCATGCCATACGCGAACGCAATGCTTTAGACGGGCTGGGGAACGAAGGCAACATTTGTACTATACGAACGCATAGAGTCCCCCGCGAATGCGAAGGCTTGAGGAGCCAAAGCTCCACGAACGCAGGACTTGGTACGCGAACGCGTAGGCATGGAGCCATGACCCTACTCGAACGCGGCCACTGTGCTGCGAACGCGATGGTCACCCGTCCAGCAATGTAAAAACACTTTTAAATACGGGCAGAACCCTTTCTTCTCCATATTTTCGAACCCCAAAGCCCTAGGAACGAATTTCTTCACCAAAGTTCATCCTCAAGTCATAGGTAATCAATTCTAAACTTTACTCGTTCTATTCCTTATTGTTTTTCATCACTTTTAAATCAAAAACTAAGAATTTTCATGGTAAAAATTGAGGGTTTGGGTAGAATTAGGGAATTTTGTAAAAATCAAATTTTTTCATCGAATTGAGGTCGGATTTCGAAACAAATTGTATATTGGGTTCGTGGGTGAATGTGTAAACGTACTTTGGTCCGAACCCCGAGTTTAGACCAAGCGGGCCCGGGGTCGGGTTTTCACTTTTTTTGAGAAAACTCAGGAAAAATGTCACGACCCAAAATCCCACCCTTCAGGCCGTGACTGCGTCTAACGTTGAACCCGCTAGACAAGCCAACGTATACAACATTATTGCCTTAATAACACAACGTAACAGTATTTAAAGCTATTAACCTTCAAACCTTTACTGAAATAACTCGAATTCATTAATGTCCAACCTTTTCCGAAAAACATCCCACACCATTAACTCTCAAACTTTACTGAACATCCCAAATCACTTCAAATGTTTCACAGCAGAAAATAATAATATTACCTCAAAAACTCATAATGAAATGATAAGACATCTACAACGAACAATCCCAAAATCGGGGGGTCACAACCTCACGAACTATCTAAACTGAGTACTAAATACAAAGTCTGAAAAGAAATATACAATTGTCTTGAAACTAGGAGAAAGTAAGACAATGAGGAATCCAAAAGCAGGAGAGACGCCAAGGCCCACGAACGCCAGCGGGTATACCTTGAAGCTATGGGTGGACTGAAGGGTATTCCCTCTAATGATGTCCACTGGGTCCGGCTGCAAAATCTGCACAACATAAAGAAGTGCAGGTATAGCATCAGTACAACCGACCCCATGTACTGAGTAAGTGTCGAGCCTAACCTCGGCCGAAGTAGTGACGAGGCTAGACTTGACAATAACGATAACATGTCCTAATCTACAGCAGGTAACAGGGATAATACAAGAAAAGAGATAAGCAAGCAAGTAAGGGATACGGGAGCAGTAAAGGGGAAACAAGTGGTGTGAAACAGTATAATTGATAGATAGAAGTAACCAAGAGAGGCAATCTAACACAATAGCCAACTAAGCAAGTATAAATATCTGAAAGTAAACAATGGCACGCATCACCCTTCGTGCTTTTACTCTCTTCCTCACGATGCAATGCAATCAAATATCATGGCACGGCATCACCCCTCGTGCTTTTACTCTTTTCCTCACAATGCAATGTACAATGAATCATGGCACGGCATTTACCTTCATTCTAATATCAATAAAATCATGGCACGGCATTTACCTTCGTGCTTATAATAAATATGAATCATGGCACGGCATCACCCTTCGTGCTTTTCACTCTTCCTCACTATGCAATGCAATCAAATATCATGGCACGGCATCACCCTTCGTGCATTACACTCTTCCTCACAACACAATAACAGACAACATGGCAAGGAGTACAGCATAGTGGAAATAAGTAGTTCCAAAACACCCGACAAGGGGGAAACATCAATTAGCAACTCAAGAAATGCCCGGCAAGGGTCTCAGCTATAACCAATCTCCTCAATCACATACTCTACACTTGTATTATCTTTCGTATCCATACTTCTCAAACTCAACAGCCAATACTTTCAATCAAGAATAAATTTCCAAGTAAAGACAATCTCATAATATGCTAAACATGGAAGAAATACTGCAATTTCTATCAAAATAGACTCACGGGCATGCTTGACACACATTGCATAGGTACTCGTCACCTCACCTATGCAATGAACATGATAATCACTTTGCACATAGCAATTAATACCTATTCCCTCACCAAAGTTAGGCAAGACACTTACCTCGGTCCAAAGTATAGCAATCAACCCTCTAAGACCGTCTTTCCTTTATAATCCGATCCGAAACACCGATATCTAGGCATAATTAATTCAATAATATCAATAAAGACTCAATAATACAATCTCATTGCCTAGATATTCAATTTCTAGCATTCTTCCAAAATTACCAAAATTCGACCTCGGGCCCGCTTGGTCCAAACGCGAGGCTCGGACCAATACCCGATCACCCATAATCCCACGAGTTAGAATATATAATTTGTTTTAAGATCCGACCCCAAATTGAG
>ML248399.1:191297-213720 GCA_005239495.1 Nicotiana undulata | reverse complement strand
GTTAGATTTATTTATTCTTAGATGCTCATGACTATTGACTCCAGTTCTTGGGAGGTTGTTTAGTATTGATATGGGAACGCTAGTACTTAATTATATTAATTATGATGTGGTTGCTTGCTTATTATTTAATTGTGAACTATTATAATTGAACAAAAGCGCAGTAAGGTGATGGTTGGCTAGCCTAGTTCCACGATAGGCGCCATCACGACCTGTTAGGATTTGGGGTCGTGACAGAGTCACTGGGTTACATGAGCTTGAGGAATTCAGGTTCCAGGCATTCAAGAGTGCTAGACTATACAAAGAAAGGATGAAACTGATGCGTGATAAGCACATCTTGGATCGAAACATCAAACCCGGAGATCTAGTGTTGTTATACAACCCGAGATTGAGATTGTTTTCGGGTAAGTTGAATTCCCGATGGTCAGGACCCTTCAGAGTGGTGCAAATATTCCTAAGTCGAGTTGTGGAGATTGAATTAGAAAATGGGACAACTAAGTTCACAGTGAATGGGCAAAGGTTGAAATATTACCTTGGAATGGCCGAAGAAAAAGGGGATAGAGTGGTAATAGCTTTGGAAGAGCCCCAGTACGCGAATGAGGAGTGATGATCAGAGCATGTGTCGTGCCGCGACGTTAAATCATGCGCTTCTTGGGAGGCAACCCATGATCTTCTTTTGTCTTTATCTTGTTGTTGTATTTGATGTGAACGATACTAACCAAACTATTAGTGTGCAGGGAAATATTTGTGATGTGATAACCCAAAAGCTCATCCTGTATAAATTTAGCTAAATCTGTGTTCCGAGGCCCCGAAAGCTTCCGGTAATCTCACCTAGATATGCATGCGCAACCCGGGCAGGTAGCCGGGAAGCTTTTATGTGAAAACTTGAGGAAATATGAAATTTCTAATAATTAATTGATTAAAGTTGACTTTGGTCAACAATTTTTGTAAACGGACCCGGACCTGTGATTTGACAGTCCCGGAGGGTCCGTAGGAAAATATGGGACTTGGGCGTATGCCCGGAATCGAATTCCGAAGTCCCAAGCCCGAGAAATGAATTTTTAAAGAAAATTGTTTTCTGAAAAATATAAAGGTTTTTTTTAAAATGATAATTAATGTGAAAACTGTGTTACCAAGCCCGTATTATGGTTCCGGGGCCCGAAATAGGTTTAATATGTGTTATATGAGTTATCTGTAAAATTTGGTGTAAAACTGACTTGATTTGAAGTGTTTCGGATCGAAAATGGAAAAGTTAAAGGTTAATGAAGTTTTGAGGATTTTCATAGATTTTGGTGTTTAATTCATTGATTTTGATGTTATTTTGGTAGTTTTAGTACTTGAATAAGTCCGTAGGATGATTTGGGAGTCGTGTGTATTCTTGGTTTTGAGCCTCGAGGGCTCGGGTGAGTTTCGGGTAGGCGTCGGGGTGCTAAAGTGTTAGAAAAATCTGGTTTTTGTGGCTTTTGCTGGTGTTTCAGGTTTTGCTCTATGCGATCGCGTAGGTCCCTCTGCGATCGCATAGAGATAGGTGAAGGAGGAGGTCATTTCCTCTATGTGATCGCATAACACTGTTCGCGATCGCATAGAGGTATAGGATGTCTGGGCGGGGGCTGGCTAGGTACTCTACGCGATCGCACAGGGTGGGGTCCTTGGGCTATGCGATCGCATTCACTTATTCGCGATCGCAGTGAGGGGGGATCCCAGGTTCTTCTTCACGATCGCATTCTTTCAGTCGCGATCGCAGTGTGTGGGCCAGACTCTCGGCGATCGCAATCCCATTGCCGCGATCGCGATGTACATTTTCGCCTAGTTATTTAAAAGGCCAAAAACAGAATGTTCATTACGGGAATTCCATATTTTGCACCATCTTCTTCCTCTCCAAGCCCCATTGACGACCTCTAATCCATTCTACCTCCATAACCACTTGGGTAAGTGCCTTTCACTCTAAAGTCTTCCATTTTCCTTTATCAAACAATAGAATCTAGGTCTAAATCATGAAATCAAAGTAGAAATTAGGGATTTTGGGTAGAGTTAGGGTTTTGGGAATTTTGGGAAATTCAACCTCACTTTGGGGTCGGATTTCAAAACAAATTATATATTTGGGCTCGTGAGGGAATGGGTGATCGGGTTTTGGTCCGAGCCTCATGTTTGGACAAAGCGGGCTCAGGGTCGAATTTTTGAAACTTTGGAAGAATGCTAGGAATTGTATACTTAGGCTATGTGATTGTATTAATGAGTCATTATTGATGTTATTAAGTTAATTATATTTAGATATCGTTGTTTCGGAGTTGAACTCCAAAGCAAAAGGCGGTGTTAGAGGCTTGAATTGCTATTCTTGGACCCGAGGTAAGTGTCTTACCTAGCTTTGGTGAGGGAATATGTATTGTATGCTATGTGCTAAGTGTTTATCATGTTCAATGCATAGGTGAGGTGACGAGTACCTATGCATTGTGTGTCAACCATGCCCGTGAGTCCATTTTTGATGAAATTCTTATTATTACTTCCATATTCAGTGTATTATGAAATTGTCTCTACTTGGAAGTTGATAGTTGTTGAAAATATTTGTTCATAAACTTGCAATGTAATGGTTCTATTGAGGACCCAACTATAAAGGATATATGTGAAAAGGTTGGTTAAAGCTTATACCCTTGTCGGACAATTGTTATGATATTGACTGAGATATTCCCCTTGTCGGGTATTTATGATCTGTATTTCCACTATGCTGCATTCCTTGCCATTTGATATTGTCATTTTTATGGTGAGGAAGAGTGTAAAGCACGAAGGGTGATACCGTGCCATGATTTACATTGATTACATCATAAAATGCATAGTGAGGAAGAGAGTAAAAGCACGAAGGTTGATGTCGTGCCATGATTCACATTGATTAAAAGCACGAAGGTTGATGTCGTGTCATGATCTGTGTTGCCTCATATTATACATTGCATTGTGAGGAAGAGAGTAAAAGCACGAAGGGTGATGTCGTGCCATGATTTATATTATCTTATATCATACATCGCATTGTGAGGAAGAGAGCAAAAGCACGAAGGGTGATGTCGTGCCATTATTTACATTGTTTGCACTTTATATTTGTTACATTCACATTCTTGTTTACTTGCTCCCTTGTTTCTCCTATGTGCTTTACTAACTGTTTTATCTCTCATTTGTTACCCCCATCCAGGCAGAGACGTTCATCCGCTCAACCGAGAAGAAGTATGGATTCAACTTTCCATCTGGTCACCTGACTGTGCAGAGGGGCATGATTTCCCGAAAAGCCCAACATGGATAGGATGGTGCCAAAGGAGGTCGCGTTCCGGGCAAGCAAAGTAACCATCGGGAAGGACCCGGTTGCACCTGGAGCTGCTCCCGATCCCACCTCGGATGAGTCAGGAGATGATGATGATGGTCAAGAGAAGGATATGTATGCCTCACCCCCACAGTTGCAGATCCCAGTTGAGGCAAGTCCATCTCAGGCCCGTCGGAGTACCCGTATGACAGCTTTGGAGCAGGAAATGGCAGGGCTGCGCACTTCGGTCATAGACCTGGATACTAGAGTTGATGCTCTGGCCACTCAAAATGTGAAGTCCGAAAAGAAGATTATGGGCTAGCTGCGGGTGCTAGGACGAGCTTGTCACCTCGACCTTAGCACTACTTCCGAGCAGGAGTGAGTTACCAGGGAAGTCCCCTTACCTTGCCTTACTTTAATTTATTTGACATGGGGATATACCAATTTTTTATGTGTGGGGTTGGGGATGATGTGTATGCTGTTGTATATGTATATAATTGATTTTGTAGTTCTTTTGTTAAGTTAACATCGACTTGACCCGACGATGGATACCACTCGACAGGTTTCTTGTGGGACTAAAGTCGAACAAAAAATAACAAAAAGATTTTGGTTTTGTAGTAGTGTATCAACTCCCCTTTGGTTTTTCTTTAAACCACGGTTCATTTCCAAGGGTTTTATTTGAACCGGGTGTAGTTAGGTTTTTTTTTCATTTTTAGTTAGGAACTTATGGGCGAGGGGAAAAATTGAAATAGGATCCCTTAACTCCATGATGCCTTGAATATAGGCTACTTTAGTGTGACACTTAGGCACATTTTAAGCTCGATTAGTAGAGTAGTACACTACGGGCAAGCATATGGTGCATTTTCTGTGGCACGAGACTGTTCTTTCTAAGGGTAAACAAATCTCGCTTATTTGAAGTCCTCAATGTGTGTGAATTGTATTGAGTATGAAATAAGTCTTTTGTGGTGAGCAGGCACTTGATATATGAAAGGGAGGTAAGTATGGACCTCTAAATTAGAGTAAGTAACCCGGTTAGGGACATTGAGCGGCTAGAGAGAGTCCACTTTTGAGGTGTGGATGTTACGCTAATGTAGTTGTCCATTGTGAAATATTCTTGGTATGATGAGTAGGGAGGTTGCTTAGTGAAAATAGGCCTGTAGAGTGTGGTTTTATTGCTCGACGACGAGCAATGATCTAAGTGTGGGGTGTTGATAGTAGCATATATTATGCAATGTAGACGCTATTTATAGTCTAATTTAACCACACTGTATTTGATGTTTAAATGCTAAAAGATAACAAAATGCTCTAATTGAGAAATTTATGCTTTGTAGGAGCCACTTCGAGCTAGGAGGAAGATAAAGAGCATTTTAGAATCAATTATGACATACAAGGCCAATCAATGATAGCCCGGATGAATAAGAGCAAGGAAAAACAAAGAAAAATGTATAAGGCAGGTCCGCGACCGCGGACCTGGGCGCGTAGCAACGCAGAGGAAAACGGTGAAGCAGTGGACGTCCGTGGTTGAGTCCGCGACCGCGGATGGGTTTTTAAGAGCGACAGATTACAGGGGCTTTTGTGTGAATTCCTGGGCAATTAACCTAAATCTATAAGAGCCCAAACTCGCCCAGAAGTCAGATTAGGCTTATTTTAGACTTAATTGGAGGCAAGAACAAGTGAGAGGAGATCAAGAAATTCTTTAGAGTTTCTTTCTTCTTCTTTCTACTTATCATTGTGAAACATGAATCGTATTATTACTATGTTTTGTATTAGTATAAGTAGCTAAAAAATTTATCTTGGGTTGATGGAATCCATTGCTGGATGAAGTTTTAACTCTATTTTGATATAATCAAGTCGTGTTTGTTCTATGATGGTTCAACTACGTTTTGTATTGTGGTAAATTGAAAGGGCCCTTGATTAATCATGTCTAGTTGCCTTGTGTTGCTTGATAAAGAACACTTAGTTAGATTGTTGTTGAACAACACCACTTTTGGGTAATTGAAGAGATTAATTACTTGAATTTAAAAGTGAGTTTAGAAATAACAAAGCTTTGGTAGGATACTTATGAGTTGCATAAATTTTTAGCTAGAGTATTTTGAAAGAATGCTTCTAGTAAATTATCGTAATTGATCGATAGATAATTACGGTAGCCTGGAACTCATAATCCTCATAGAGTATTACGACGAGATTATAGCTAAATAGTTAAGAATTAATCCGTCAATTGGAGGAATCAATACCCTAGATCCCTTTACCATTGAATTCAACTTTGTTCTGTATTATTGCTAGTTTTATTGTCATTTTACATTAGTTAAATAAATTCAATTATTTATTTATAAAAATATTGCATCCGGAAGTTGTCTCTGCTTGTCATTAGCATTACTAAAAGTTGTCTTAAATAGGTTTGTTCCCTGTGGGATTCGACTCTAGGCTTGAATCGGATTACATTTGTAGCGACCACTTTGTCCTTTTTATAAGGCATAGTTGGGCGTGATCAAATTTTAGTTTCAGTTCTAATAGTTATAATTTAGTTATCAATTATCAATTCTCAGTAATCAGCTTAGTTTCAGTTTCAATATTTATAATTCTTTCTTTAGGTTGATTTACATACCAGTGCAATTTAAATGTACTAATGTCCCTTTTTGCCCGAGGCTTGCATCTCACGATGCAGGTAATGATTTACAAGTTGACGATTCAGAGCACCATGATTCTCGTACCAGCTGTTTGGTGATCCCCAGTTCTTTCGGGGCATTATCATTACCTTACAATCTTCAGTATCTTCAGACAGTCATTGTTTCCAGTGCTTCATTAAAGGCTTCATAGACTAGAGTGACAGTTAGACAAAGTCACAAGCATTTAAGGTTAAGAAATGTTTCTACATATATGTTTCAGACTTATATTAGTGTTTTCGCATTTGATTTATATCATTTAAATTTCAGTATATCAGCATGTGTTAGGTTATCTTCCGCATTCAGTATGTTATGATATCACATGTTGATTTAGCTATCCAATTGGTTCACTCGGTCACATGTAGTCAGGCACTGAGTGTCGTGTTACGTCCAGGCCCAGGTTCGGGGCATGACAGAAAAGGATGGGCTATATCTTCTTGTGACTGGTGCAAAGGAAGACACAAAACTTGTATGCTTAAATGTTCAAAACTCAGACTGCAGAATCAACAATAATGAAGCTGATATACAACTGTGGCATAGTCGATCAGGAAATGTTTCTATTTCTGTAATGAAAAAACTTCTATTTGTTCCTCAACATGCTATAGCAAATAGACTAGCTAATTGCAAAGTATGTCCAGGCGCAAAACAGACTAGGCTTCCATTCCCTAACAGCAGTATTAGAACTAATAAGTTCTTTGATATAGTTCATAAGGATGTATGGGGGCCTTAAAAAGTCTCTACTTTTGATGGAAATAAATACTTATTGACTATAGTAGATGATCACTCAAGAATGTCATGGATTTATCGGTTTGCTTTGAAGTCTGATGTATGTGTACTCATTCAGCAATTTATTCAGTTCATTAAAACTCAGTTTGATAGAACCATAAAGGTGGTCAGAACAGATAATGGCTCAGAGTTTGTCAACTCAGTTTGTAGTGAATTTTTCAGCAAATATGGGATCATTCATCAGAAGACCTGTGTCTATGCACCCCAATATAATAGGGTAGCAGAAAGAAAACACAGACATATTTTGAAGTCACTAGAGCTATAAGATTTCAAGGTTCTATACCAATCAGGTTTTGGGGACTATGTACTAGCAGATGATTACATTATTAATAGAATGCCTAGTTCAGTACTACAACACAAGTCTGCATTTGAAAAACTATACAAAAGAAAGCCATCCATTCTACATTTAAGAGACTTAGGGTGTCTATGCTAAGCTTAACATGTCACCACAAAATTTCCCAACCCTCAGGATCGTGATGGCGCCTAACACCGCACTTGCTAGGCAAGTCAATGTTAGAGGAATTCAACACTTAAAACAAATAAAATATAATACGAACTCTAATATTATTTCAATAAACATATCCTGAATAATATATGAAATAATGAACGAAACTCGAACTAATACAAATGTCTTACTACCCAAGATTTGGAGTCACAATTCACGAACTACTAAAGAATACTACAAATATTTGACTGAAAGAAATGTATATTTGTTTTGAATGAAATAAAACAACAATCTAAATAATGTAGAGAAGAGTCCAAGAATCTACGGACGCCAGCAAATCTACCTCGTGTCTCCGTACGAATGATTAGCTAATACTTGAAAATCAACTCTGGCCGGAACCTGGATCTGCACAAGAAGTGCAGAGTGAAGTATCAGTACAACTGACCCCATGTACTGGTAAGTATCGAGCCTAACCTTTAGGAAGTAGTGACGAGGCTACGACAGGGTATTTATAATATAGCCCGTAAGTTGTGTATAATAAAGAAAGAAGGGAATAATAAACTAAATAAATAGTAACTTGCAACAATTAATAAAATAACTCGGCTAACTTTTCCTGATCTCACCTATAACCAGGCCTTACAAAAAATTTCAATTTACACTTAAAATAAACGTAAGTGCCGAATATGAATGACAATAATAAAACAACGAATCTTCCAGTCTTTCTTTTATAGTCAGTAAAACATAAATGTTCTCCCTTATTGCTCCTTGTTGCGACGTGCAACCTGATCCCACCTGTCCACCCTTATTGATTCTCCATATATATATATCACCCTCATTTCTCCTGTTGCGGCGTGCAACCCGATCCTTCTTGTCCACCCTTATTACTCCTTGTTGCGGCGTGCAACCCGCTCCCACCAGACAATCTCATATCATCATTTGTAAAATGGTTTCACAAATTAGATCAACGTCTTTCACAATATTTATGTCTCAACCATTGTAAACAGAAAGTTGTACTATTCAGAAACTTCACCAATTACCATTACACAGTGAGACCTACCACGATGTATCATAAAATACTGTCAACCAGCTCAACCATTAATGTACCACAATTTGACTAAGGAACAATTAATACTTCAAAATAAGTAAAACGAAATCTAACCAACAAGTAGGCAAAACAAGTAGGCATGGAGGCATCAATGATCCTAAAACAATTAAGCTAGAAATGTAATAAATTAGAAATGGGGAAGGGAAGATGCTTAACTGATAATTTTGTGGTTCATAGATGCTCGTCACCTCACCTATACACCACACACATGCAAATTCACATAGCACTTAAGTTGGGGATTCCCATTCCCTCAAGTCAAGGTTAAACCAAACATTTACCTCAATTTCACAAGCAACTCACTGCTCAAGCACAACTTTTCCTTTAGAATTGGCCTTCAACTCACTCGAATCTAATCATAATTAGTTCAATGTTATTAATTAGTGCTAATGGAACTAAATTTAATGCAAAACTATGGTTTTTCCTAAGTTGTTCTATCAAAAGATAAAAATCGACCCCGGGCCCGCTTGGTCTAAACTCGAGGTTTGGACCAAAACTCGTTTACCCATTCACCCCTGATCCCAGATATACAATTGGTTTCGAAATCCGACCTATATTCGAGGTCTAAATTCCCAAATTTTGAAATTCTTAAGTTCTACCCAAAAATCCCAATTGTTTTACCATGAAAACTCTAGATTCTAGGTTGAAATCTTGTTAAAAGTTATTAAGGATTTAAAGTAATTAGTTAGGAATCACTTACCTATGATTTGGAGAAGTTTGAGTCTTTGGAAAATTTCCTATGGAGGTTTAGGGGGTGAGAGAATTGAAAATTGGGTGAAAATCCCGTCTAAAATCCCACTTAACAGGTTGCGGTTATCACCTTTGAAATTCTAGCTACCTTCGCAATTGCGATATAAATGTCGCATTTGCGACATCTGAAGGCCTTCGCATTTGCGGCCAAAAACTCGCATTTGCGAGGATAGCCTTCCCAGGCCTTGTTCGCATTTGCGAACAATGTGTCGCATTTCCCAGATCTGTCAGCTTCGCAATTGCGAAGCCTGATCTCGCAAATGCGAGATCGGAGACATGTAGCAGACATCAGTTACACTAGAAAATCTTTTTAAAGTTCTAAAATCACTCAGTGGCCTCTCTGAAACTCACCCGAGCCCTTGGGCTCCAAACCAAACATGCACGCAAGTCTAAAAATATCATACGGACTTGTTCGTGCGATCAAATCATCACAATAACATCAAAAACTACGAATTTAACCTCAAACTCATGATTTTTCTCAAGAACACCTAAATTTTACTATTTCTCAACTGGACGTCTGAATCACGTCAAATCCACTTTGATTCTCACCAAGTTTCGCAAAAAGGACTTAAATATCACAACAAAACTTTACCGGGCTCCGGAACCAAAATACGTGCCCGATACCAATGATTTCAAACATTAATTCATTTCTTTTCTTCCTTAAAAATCCAGTGCAACAATTTTATTCAAAAATTAATTTCTAAGGCTAGGGACCTCGGAATTTAAGTCCGGGCATATGCCCAAGTCCCATATTTTACTGCGAACCTCCCGAGACCGTCAGAACACGGATTCGGGTTTGTTTGCTCAAAATGTTGACCAATGTCAACTAAAACTAAATTTTAAATTCCAAAATTATTATTTCTCATATTTTCACATAAAAGCTTTCCGGTTTCACGCCCGGACTGTGCATGCAAATAGAGGTAAGTAAAATTTATCTTTTAAGGCTAATGAGCCTAGAATGGAGTCTTAAGTCATAAGATGAGTCTGTGGGTCATCACAATCTCCACCTCTAAAACAAACATAGAAAATTACCTGAACTGGCAAACAAGTGGGGATATCTACTCTGCATGTCCAACTCGGACTCCCAAGTAGCTGCCTTCTCGGGCTGACCTTTCTACTACACTCGAACTGAAAGATAACTCCTTGACCTCAACTGACGAACCTGCCGGTCTAAAATGGCTACTGGCTCCTCCTCATAAGTCAAATCTTTGTCCTATTGGACAGAGCTGAAATCTAACACGCGGGATGTGTCACCATGATATTTCTGGAACATAGATACATGAAATACCGGATGAACTGAGGATAACCCTGGAGGCAACGTAAGTCTATATGCTACCTCCCCCACTCTATCAAGAATCTCAAATGGGCCGATATACCTAGGGATCAACTTTCCCTTTCTTCCCAAATCTCATAACACCCTTCTTGGGCGATACCCAAAGTAATACTCTTTCTCCAACCATGAATGCCACATCACGAACCTAACGGTCGGCATAACTCTTTTGCCTGGACTGAGCTGCACGAAGTCGATCCTGTATAACCTTGACCTTATCTAAGGCCTCTTGAAGTAAGTCTGTACCCAATAACCGAGCCTCTCACGACTCAAACCATCCAATTGGCGATATGTATCGTCTACCATATAATGCCTCTTAGGGAGCCATCTGAATGCTCGACTGGTAGCTATTATTGTAGGCGAACTCTGCACGGCAAGAAATGATCCCAAGAACCTCCAAAATAAATAACACAGGCACGGAGCATATCCTCCAAGATCTGAATAGTACGTTCGGACTGCCCGTCTTTTTGAGGATGGAATGCTTTGCTCAACTCAACCCGTGTACCCAACTCATGTTGAATTTCCCTCCAAATGTGCGAGGTAAATTGCGTACCCCAATAAGAAATGATAGACATGGGTACACCATGAAGGCGAACAATCTCTTGAATATATATCTCTACCAAACGCTCTGAGGTATAAGTACTTTCCACCGGAATGGAATGTGCTGATTTAGTAAGACTATCCACAATAACCCAAACGGCGTCGAACATCCTCTGAGTCCGTGGGAGTCCAACAAAGAAGTCCATAATGATACGCTCCTACTTCCACTCAAGAATCTCTATTTGTTGAAGCAAACCATCAGGTCTCTGATGTTCATACTTCACATGTTGGTAATTCAAACAACGAGCCACATAAGCAACAATGTCCTTCATCATCCTTCGCCACCAATAATGCTGATGTAGGTCTTGGTATATCTTGGCAGCGCCCGCGTGAACAGAATACTTAGAACGGTGAGCCTCCTAAAAGATCAACTCACGAAGCCCATCTATATTAGGCCCACAAATATGACCCTGCATCCTCAAAACACCTTCATCTCCAACTATAACCTTCTTGGCACCACCACCGTGCCGAACTGTGTCCCTAAGGACCATCAAATGCGGGTCATCATCCTACCGATAACTCATATGCTCAAATAAGAAATACCGAGCGGCTATACAAGCTAAAACACCGTTGGGCGAAATATCCAACCTCACGAACTGATTAGCCAAAGTCTGAATATTTATAGCTAACGGTCTCTCACCGACTGGAATGAATGCAAGGCTGCCCATACACACTGCCTTCATAGTCAATGCATTGGCCACCACATTGGCCTTCCCCTGGATGATATAATATAGTGACACCATAATCCTTCAATAACTCTAACTATCTCCCCTGCCTCAAATTAAGATCTTTTTGCTTGAACAAGTACTGAACACTATGATGATCCGTAAAAACCTCAGACGGCACACCATACAGATAGTGTCTCCATATTTTCAATGCGTGAAGAATGGCTGCCAACTCTAAGTCATGGACAGGGTAATTCTTCTCATGGACTTTCAACTGCCGAGACGTGTATGCAATCACCCTTCCCTCCTGCATCAATACCGCTCCAAGCCCAACACGGGAAACATCACAATATACCGTGAAATATCTCAAACCTGATGGTAACACCAACACCGGTGCAGAAGTCAAGGATGTCTTGAGCTTTTGAAAGCTCACCTCACACTCGTCCGACCATTTGAATGAGGCACCTTTCTGAGTAAATTTAGTTATTGGGACTGCTATAGATGAAAACTCCTCCACAAAACGACGATAGTAACTTGCCAAACCCAAGAAGCTCCTGATTTCCGTGGCTGAAGTGGGTCTAGGCCAGTTCTTGACTACCTCAATCTTCTTAGGATCTACCTAAATACCCTATGCTTATACGATGTGACCCAAGAAAGCTACATAATCCAACCAGTACTCACACTTTGAAAATTTTCATACAACTGATTATCCCTCAAAGTCTAGAGCGCTATCTGGAGGTGCTGCTCATCCTCCTCCCGACTGCAGCAGTGTGTTCGAATATCATCAGTGAACACTATTACGAAGGAATCCAGATGAGGCTTGAAAACCCAATTCATCAAGTCCATTAAGGTTGTTGTGGCATTATTCAAACCAAAAGACATCACCAGAAATTTGTAGTGCCCACACCTCGTCTGAAAGGCTGCCCTAGGAACATCGGATGCCCTAATCTTAATATAATGGTAGCCCGATCTCAGATCATTTTTTGAAAACACCCTGGCACCTAAAGATGATCAAATAAATCATCAATTCTTGGTAATGGATATTTATTATTGACGGTGACTTTATTCAACTGTCGGTAGTCTATACACATCCTGATAGATCCATCCTTCTTCTTCACGAACAACACCGGTGCACCCCAGGGCGAGACAATAGGCCTAATGAATCCTTTATCAAGCAAGTCTTGCAATTTCTCTTTCAATTCTTTCAATTCTGGTGGAGCAATTCCGTATGGATGAATAGAAATGGGCTGAGTGCCAGGAGCCACATCAATGACAAAATAAATATCCTTGTCGGGTGGCATCCCCGGCAGGTTTGCAGGAAACACCTCAGGAAACTCACAAATAATAGGCATCGAATCTATCGAAGAGACATCGGCATTAGAATCACGAATATGAGCCAAATAAGCCAAAAATCCCTTCTCAACCATGCGACGAGCCTTGGCATAAGAAATCACTCTGCTGAGAGAATGACCAGAAGACCCTTTCCATTCTAATCGAGGCAGCCCTGGCAAGGCCAACATAACTGTCTTGGCGTGACAGTCCAAGATGGCATAATAAGGTGACAACCAATCCATGCCCAATATGACATCAAAATTGACCATGTCAAGAAGCAAAAGGTCTACACTTGTTTCAAGAACCTCAATAACGACCACACACGAACGATACACACGATCTACCACAATAGCATCCCGCACCGACATGTACACATAAACAGGGACACTTAAGGAATCACGGGGCACAACCAAATATGAGGCAAAATATGATGGCACATAAGAATAAGTAGACCCTGGATCAAACAGAATTGAAGCATCTCTATTGCAATGGTACCTGTTATAGCAACATCGGAGGACTCTGCCACAGATCGGGCTGGAAATGCATAAAGTTAGGGCTGGGCCCCACTACCCTGAACTATGTCTCCGAGAGAACCTCTGATAGGCGTACCTCCACCTCTAGCGGGTTGGCCTCCACCTCTAGCGGCCTGACCTCTACCTCTAACAATTTGGCCCCTACCTCTGTCTACCTAACCGCTACCCTTGGCTGGCTGGGTAGGTGGTGCTGCAGCTGGTGCAGGAACTATGGCACGAGAACCCTGGTACTAATGTTGATTACCGGAAAATCTCGGACAATCTCTCCGAACATGCTCATATTCACAACACTCAAAACATCCCTCCTAATATTGAGGATGACCTTGACGAGCCGACTGACCACGATAATAACTCTGCAAAGGAGGTGCTCTGATAGGAGCTGATGGAGCACTATAGACTGGTTGAGTAGGAGGAGGTATATAAGAACCACGACCACCTGAAGTACCATGATATGCCTGAAGTGCTGAATGAAATGGCCTGGAAGAATAGCCTCTACTTAAAGAAACCCCGCCTCTAGATGAGGCACCGCTGAATCCACCGAAATGGCGAGATCTCTTGTCTGACCCCTGACCTCCCATCCCGAGAACCGTCTCAACTCTCCTGGCCACATTGGCCGCATCCTAAAAGGAAATCTCCGTCCTTGTCTCCTTGGTCATCTGCAACCTGATGGGCTGAGCAAGGCCCTCAATAAATATCCTGACCCTCTCTCTCTATGTGGGTAACAAAAGAATAGCATGTCTAGCCAAGTCCACGAAGCGATTCTCATACTGAGTGACAGTCATGCTTCCCTGTTGTTCTCTAGTAGTGATAGGCAAAAGTTTCTCCAAAAAGAGGTGAGAAAACTGATCCCGAGTCAGAGCGGGTGACCCAGCTGTTCTAGTCAGCAAATAATCCCTCAACCATTTCTTGGCGGAACCAGTCATCTGAAAAGCGGCGAAGTCGACCCCATTGGTCTCCAAAATACCCGTGTTCCGAAGAACCTCATGACATCCAAGATATTCCTGAGGGTCCTCTCAAGTGCCACCACTGAAGTGAATAGGGAAAAGCATGATGAACCTGTCCAGTCTCCACAAAGCATCTGAAGGCTTAGCTACTCCATCAACAAGCGGCGCTGCAACAATTGGCTGAACTACCCCAACTGGATTGGCTGCTTGGGTCTGAATCTGGGGAGTAGAAATCTGCTCAGGAGTGTGGGTAGCAGGAGTCTGGACCTCTCCTCCAGCCTGAGATACGGCTTCTGCCACGGGAAATTCACCAGTCTGGGCTACACTCCCCATAATTCCCACTAATCAAACCAAAGCATCCTAAAGCACCGGGGTAGCAATAAACCCCTCTGGGATATGAACTGGTCCCGCTGGAACGGTCTGAGCTGGATCCTCCTCATCAATCTCTATCTGGGGCTCATGTCTGAGCAATGGGCTGAGTCTTGCCCCTGCCTCGGCCTCTAGCATGGCCTCGGCCT
Source organism: Nicotiana undulata (assembly GCA_005239495.1). Taxonomy (NCBI): domain Eukaryota; kingdom Viridiplantae; phylum Streptophyta; class Magnoliopsida; order Solanales; family Solanaceae; genus Nicotiana; species Nicotiana undulata. The sequence continues at coordinate 198,772 of ML248399.1, read as the reverse complement.
CTGCCCTAGTAGGATCTACTGCTACTAGGGGACCTGATTGTTGGTCAGCGGAATGGGAAGCACGTGTTGTCGCCATCTGCGAAAGAAGAGATGAGTTCAATCAGTATTAGAGATAACAAGAATCGCACGATATAGTAGAAATAAAAATTGAGTTTGTTTCTAACTTTATAGCTTTTGAGAGATAAGTACAGACGTTTCCCTACCGATCCCTAAGACTCTATTAAGCTTGTTCATGAATTGTGAGACCTAAGCAACCTAGTTCTCTGATACGAACTTGTCACGACCCAATTTTCCAACCCTCGGGATCGTGATGGTGCCTAACACCGCACTTTCTAGGTAAGGCAATGTTAGAGGAATTCAAAACATTAAACAAATAAAATTTAGTACGAACTCTAATATTATTTCAATAAATAAATCCTGAATAAGATATTAAATAATGAACGAAACTCGAACAATTACAAATGTCTAACTACCCAGGATTTGTAGTCACAATTCACGAACTACTAAAGAATACTACAAATATTTGGCTGAAAGAAATGTATATCTTTTTTGAATGAAATAAAACAACAATCTTACTAATGTAGAGAAGACTCCAGGAATCTGCGGATGCCGGTGCATTTACCTCGTGTCTTCATACGAACGATTACCTAATACTCGAAAATCAACTTTGGCCTGAACATGGATCTTCAATAGAAGTACAGAGTGCAGTATCAGTACAACCGACCCCATGTACTGGTAAGTGTCGAGCCTAACCTCGACGAAGTAGTGACGAGATTACAACGGGGCATTTATAATATAGCATGTAAGCAGTGTATAATAAAGCAAGAAGGGAATAATAAACTAAATAAACAGTAACTTGCAACAATTAATAAAATAACTCGGCTAACTTTTCCTGATCTCAGCTATAACCGATCCTTACAATAATTTCCATTTTTCACTTAAAATAAACGTAAGGGCTGAATATAAATGACAACAATAAAATAATGAATCTTACTGTCTTTATTTTATAATCAGTAAAACATAAATATTCTCCCTTATTGCTCCTTTTTGCGGCGTGCAACCCAATCCCACCTGTCCACCCTTATTACTCCTTGTTGCGGCGTACAACCCACTCCCACCAGACAATCTCATCTCATCATTTGTAAAAAGGTTTCACAAATTAGATCAAAGTCTTTCAAAATATTTATGTCTCAACCACCCTAAACAAAAAGTTGTACTTTTCAGAAACTTCACCAATTACCATTACAGAGTGACACCAACCATATTGTATCATAAAATACTATCAACCAGCTCAACCATTAATGTACCACAATTTGACTAAGGAACAATTAATACTTCCAAATAAGTAAAACAAAATCTAACCAACAAGTAGGCAAAACAAGAAAGCATGGAGGCATCAATGATCATGAAACAATTAGCCAGGAATGCAATAAATTGGAAACGAGGAAGGGAACATGCTAAATAGATAATTTGGTGGTGCATAGATACTTGTCACCTCACCTATACACCACACACATGCAAATGCACATAGCACTTAAGTTGGGGATTCCTATTCCGTCAAGTCAAGGTTAAACAAACACTTACCTCAATTTCACAAGCAACTCACTGCTCAAGCACAACTTTTCCTTTAGAATTGACCTTTAACTCACTCGAATATAATCATAATTAGTTCAATGTTATTAATTAGTGCTAAAGGAATAAACTTTAATTCAAAACTATGGTTTTCCTAAGTTTTCCTATCAAAAGACAAAAATCAACCCCCGAGCCCGCTTGGTCTAAACTCGAAGTTCGGACCAAAACTCGTTTACACATTTACCCGTTCACCCCTGAGCCCGGATATACAATTGGTTTCGGAATCTGGCCTCAATTCGAGGTCTAAATTCCCAAATTTGGAAATTCCTAAGTTCTACCCAAAAATCCCTATTTTTTTACCAAGAAAACTCTATATTCTAGGTTGAAATCTTGTTAAAAGTTTTTAAGGGTTGAACGGAATAGTTAGGAATCACTTACCTATGATTTGGAGAAGTTTGAGTCTTTGAAAAATTTCCTATAGAGGTTTAGGGTTTGAGAGAATTGAAAAATGGGTAAAAATCCCGTCTAAAATCCCACTTAACAGGCTGCGGTTATCGCAAATGTGATCAGGGGTTTGCAATTGCGAACCCTTTGAAATTCCAGCTGCCTTTGCAATTGCGATGTAAATGTCGCATTTGCGACATCTGAAGGCCTTCGCATTTGCGAGGATGGCCTTCCTAGGCCTTGTTCGCATTTGCGAACAATGTGTCACATTTCCAAGATATGTCACCTTCGCAATTGTGAAGCCTGATCTCGCAAATGCGAGATAAGAGACATGTACCAGACATCAGTTACATTAGCAAATTTTTTTAAAGTTCTAAAATACCTATGTGGCCTCTCCGAAACTTACCCGAGCTCTCGGGGCTCCAAACAAAACATGCACGCAAGTCTAATAATATCATACGGACTTGCTTGTGCGATCAAATCATCACAATAACATCAAAAACTGCGAATTTAACCTCTAACTCATGAATTTTCTCAAGAACGCTTAAATTTCACTATTTCTCAACCGCATGTCCGAATCACGTCAAATCCACTCCGATTCTCACCAAATTTCACATATAGGACTTAAATATCACACCAAACCTGTACCGAGATCCGGAACCAAAATACGGGCTCGATTCCAACGATTTAAAACATTAATTCATTTCTTATTTCCTTAAAATTTGATTTCTAAGGATAGGGACCTCGGAATTTAATTCCGGGCATATGCCTAAGTCCCATATTTTACTACGGCTCCCGGGATCGTCGGAACACGGACTGGGTCCGGTTACTCAAAATGTTGACCAAAGTCAACTAAAACAAAATTTTAAACTTCAAAATTATTATTCCTCATAATTTCACATAATTCGGTTTCACGCTCGGACTGCACACGCAAATCGAAGTAAATAAAATTAATCTTTTTAAGGCTAATGAGCCTGGAATGGAGTCTTAATTCATAAGATGACCCTTTGAGTCATCACAAAACATTTGCAAGAAACTGATAAAATATTATCTAGAACTAGAGTTGCAATGCATATGAGGTATGTAGAAAATCAGAAAGGATATCTTCTTTATAATTTAGAGAAAAACGAGTTCTTCATCAAAAGAGATGTAATATTCAAAGAAACTGTTTTTCCATTCTCTCTCAGCACAAACAAACAACAAAATCAGTCCATCTTCAATGACACTACACAAGGTTAACAATATCTATACACAAGACTAGATATTATATATGATAGACAACACTTCAATATTACTAGTCCTAATGATCACCCAGCTGAAGAACAAAACCTCCGTATACAACATGTTCGACAAACTTTAGAACCAGAAGTTGATATAGTTGCACCTCCATCACCATTGTCAGCACCTCAGGAAGATACAATGCAACTATCTACTTATGACAATCCAGTAGAGCCACACACAGATACTCCTACAGAACCACAAGTAAATAAAACAATATCAGAAAGGGAAAAATAACCTCATATATGGATGAAAGATTTTGTGTCACTCAATATTCACAAAGACACACCTTATGCCTTATCCAACTACATCACCTATGACAAACTAAATCCACAACATAAAGGCTACAATGCCAAAATTTCAATTGTGACAGAACCAAAGTCTTACTCTGAACCATTAAAAGATCCAAGATGGATAGATGATATGAAAGATGATATTGAAGCATTACAGAAAAACCATACATGGGAGATCACTTCACAACCAGCTGGAAAAACACCTATAGGGTGTAAATGGATCTATAAAGTAAAATACAAGTCCACATGAGAAATTGAAAGATTCAAAGCAAGGCTAGTTTCCAAGGGATATAGTCAATAAAAAGGGATAGACTATCATGAAAAATTTTCTCCAGTTTTAAAGATGAAGACAATTAGAAAAATTCTAACACTTGTTGCACAGAAAAATGGTTCATACATCAAATTGATGTATATAATGCATTTATACAAGGTGATCTTGATGATATATATATGGAATTGCCACAAGGATTTATGACTCAGGGGCAGAACAATAATTCAGTATGTAGACTCTTCAAATCCCTGTATAGACTAAAACAGGCTCCTAGACAGTGGAATGCAAAACTATCAGAAGCTTTGCTGAGATTGGGGTTCAAACAAAGCTAGTATGATCATGGTCTGTATCTGAAAGACACTCAACAAGGGGTTGTCTTAGTATTAGTATATGTTGATGATATGCTTATCACAGGATATACACGTACCCTAATTCAAGACACTTTTCCCAAGCCTTTAAAATTAATGATCTAGGAGAATTAAAGTTCTTCCTATGAAGTGAGTTTGCAAGGATAACTCAAGGTATACTAATGCATCAAAGAAAGTATACTTTGGAGCTTATTTGTGAATTGGGATTAAGTGTTGTCAAACCAGCCTCTTCACCTATGGATATTAATGTCAAATTGATCACAAAAGAGTATGATGATCACTTGGCAAAAACAAGAACTAACAAAACTATTGATCCTCCTACTGATCAACATGCCTACCAAATTAATTGGAAAGCTGCTATATTTAATTATGTCTACACCTGACATCTCATATGGTGTTTAAACACTAAGCCACTACTTACATCAACCAAAGAAATCCCACATGGAGGCTGCTATGAGGAGTTTCAAATATGTGAAGAAAGAACCAGGAAGATGCATTATACTACCAAGTAATAAATCAGAAGGAATAACTGCATACTATGATGCAGACTAGGCAGCATGTGCACACACAAGGAAATCAGTAACATGATATCTCATCAAACTAGGTGATTCTTTAATTTCATGGAAGTCCAAATAAAAACTACCATATCAAGAAGTTCTGCTGAAGAAGAAGAATACAGAAGCATGGTTTGGATACTAGGACTCATGGAAGAGATAAGGGGTGAAGTTAATGTACCTGATGTAATTTACAGTGACAACAAATATGTGATCCAAATTGTAGCCAATCCAGTTTATAAAGAAAGGATAAAATATATAAAAATAGATTGTCACTTCATAAGGGAGAAAATAGCTCAAAGTCTTGTCTCAACTCAATACGTTTCAACAAAAGAACAACCAGAAAATATCCTAACTAAGGGATTGAATAAGGTGCAACATGAATATCTTACTTCCAAGCTTGGAGTACTGAACATATTCATTAAGTCCTAGCTTGAGGGGGAGTGTTGAAGACTGAAACTACAATGTACGAAGTCTAGGGACTAAACTGCACTTTAGTAAACTTGTAACTGAATTTAGGAAAGTAGTTATTAACTACCTTGTGTTAGTTATAAATATATAGAATCTGTAGAGCAGATTCTTCAAGTATATAAATTCATGATCAATTCACTGTATACAGCACAATTCAATGAAATGAATACAATACACTTTACCTCCTCATCTCTCAAGATCATCTAATTCGTTTTCTTGTTGGTATTATTAATCTTGTTAATGCAAACCCAAATATTTCTTTGGGGTCCCTTTTTTCCCTTTACTTCTTTATCTTTTGTAAAAGAAAAATTATCCCTCATTGATGGTGGAAAGTTTTTTCCTTCTCTTTATATTAAATTGATCTTTGTTGGGCTTGTAAAGAGCTTGTAAAATAGAGTGGTCTCACGCACATGAGAAGTTGGTCCTGAAGGCAAAATGGGTCGATTTTCCCCTCCCTTCACGCGAGATATATGTGAGGCCTGTTCTAAATCTGGTTTTGCTAAAATTATTTCTCCATTTTTTAGCTTTCCAGAATATGTCCAAATTCATTTTCTTTTGAATTGAATTTTGTAACATTCCATTTATTTCTTTGAAACTGCCATGCTTTAATTTTTGTAACATATGTGTTTAATTCTTGTGACTTCTGTGGTTAATTTTGTAACATCTCTATTTTAATTTCTGTAATAGCTATAGATTAATTCTTTCATCTATAGCTGTCCAACGACTTTGTCCATAAAAAGCAGTCTTCTTTGTGAATTATTCAACACAGAAAACACACCTTCATCTCTCTTCTTCTTCAACTGATATCTGGGCAATTATTTTGTGCAAATTCTAAACTTCCAACCACGAGTGCACATGTTTGGAGGTGTTGTGGAACCTTGGGGGGCGACCGGCCTTAACATTTTGCACCCAATCGGGCCGAATTCGCTTTCAAAGCAGTGGCTTGCCACGATAGTGTATTTTTTATAAGTTGTTCTTGTTTCCTTCTAGTTCTTAGTCAATATTATCGACTAATTTTTTTACAATTTGAAAGCGATTTCGCCAAATAATATTGACTAATGGCTACCACTTTAAACAAAACACTTCATGATCTATCAAAGCTGAACCTTCATATGAAAATAATTATAAGCGTTGGTCTCAAAAATTTTTAATTTTCTTTGAATAGTTAGAAGTTGATTACATTTTGTTTAATGAACCACCTACTGATGTTCGTGTTGATAGTTCTAATGTTGATACTACTTTTGTTGTTGATAATGATGCAAAGAAGAAATTTGACAAGGATAACAAAATTGTTCGAAGGCATTTACTTAACCATATAACTAACCCTCTCTTTGATTTGTTTATAACTTTTAAATCTGCTAAAGTCATATGGGACAACTTGGAGAAGAAATATGGTGTAGATGACATAGGAAAAAATAAGTATGCGGTTGGAAAGTGGATCAAATTTCAGATGGTTGATGATAAGCCAATCACGAAGTAGGTTCACGAATATGGGAACTTGACTACTGATGTTTTGAACGAAGGCATGGAGATGTGTAAGATTCCTCAGGCTTATGTTCTACTTGAAAAGTTTCCACCTTCTTGGAGTGATTACAGGAATCACCTGAAACACAAGAAGAAAAACATAACTCTTCAAGAACTGATCAGTCACATGAGGACGGAGGAAGCAAACTGTCTCAAAGACTAGGAGTCTGAACGGCTTAAGGACAAGATGGGATCTCTCTCTCTCTTAATTATTCTAAAGCTAACCTTGTGGAATCTTCTAGTACTTCTATGAAAGACATGTTAAAAGGAAAACATAAGAAGGCCGGAAGAAAGGACATGTGAAGAAGCTGAATTACATTAAAAATCGGGAGGGCCATATTCAAAAGTCGAAAGGACCTCGCTATGCCTGCGAAAAAATTGGTCACAAGGAATTTCAGTGCAACTAGAGAAAAGGACAAAGCTCTAAACCAAGCAAACCTTACTGAGGGTGGTAATATCATTGCTGATGTGGACGTTGAGGCGAACATGGTGGCTAACAAGACTGACTGGATATTGGACACATGATCTTCAAGGCACCTTTGCACCAACAAGGAGCTATTTCACGACTTTGAGCAATCCGTTGATGGCGAGTGTGTCTACGACTACATCTGGAGTTATGGGTAAAGGAAAATTTCTCCTTACATCGACTTCTAGAAAAATGTTAGCTTTGAACAATGTTCTGTACGTACCCCCCCCCCCC